>JAJHJA010000637.1:0-295000 GCA_021202915.1 Heliconius himera
TCGAGGTTCGAGTTTCTGTAAAAAATTAGAGGTCTTGAGCTTTTTCTGAAATTGAAGCTTAGCTAAGCCAGAGCTTTTTCATCCGATACCTTCGGTACCTTCGGGATCGGATACGGGGAAATGGGTTAGTCTTATGTGCATAAGATAGTCTTATGTTCAAATGTGAATGCATGTTTTAAAAAGCGAAAAAACGCGTATTTCGACATTGTAAAGGAAGACAAAATTAATAGGGTAATTCTAGTTAACCTAGAATTATGAAATTTGAAAGTTTGCAGCTACAACTTTTTTACTTGTATAGCAAAAAATCTACAAACTATACATTTATGGTTAAATTAAAAAAAAATAATAGCCTAAAAAGGGACAAAATTTGGTATTAAAGCCGCTAGTTCAAATTAGGTATCAGATGAAAGACCTCTGGCCAAGCTAAGCCTGAATTTCAGAAAAAGCTCAAGGCCTCCAATTTTTACGTAACCCTCTGTGGGCGAACCCTACACGCGCTTGTCTGGTTTTTCTTATTAATGATTATTGATATGATCAAAATAACTATTATCTACATCCAATTATAATAATATATTAAATACACATACATTTAATGCATCAGCCTTATATATCGTTCTCAAAGCGTAAAATGAAAATGAACTCTGTTACTAAGATTCGGCTGAATAAAATATTTAATAGAATGGAATGGAACCCTTCGTATGCGAATCTGATGAAATGATCTGTTCTGATAAAAAATGCCCATTACAAATATTAAGGCAACATTTCAGAATGTTTTATTATTAAGTTAAATAAATTTAAAACAAATCAAAGACAACAATTAGTACAACCGAGCCTCTAGATTCTTTAAGTGGCAAATTGCCAGAGCAAGGTCCGTGCATTCGCCAAAATCGGCGAGAAGTTTGAGAGCTACCCGTCCGGAACTCATCAGTTCTGGGCGCTCTCAAAGTACTTGGTAACTTTAGCCAGCCTTCGCTCCCGCCACTAAAATTACACCTTGGTCCACACGACAAAAAAGATCTCCTGGGCGCTCCGTTTGCCTAAAACTCGACTTTGCATGACCAAGAAACAAGGCCGCCGACCAACCCGCGGTGCCAGAGCTCAATGCCTTTGGTTAAGTTCCACCCAACAGCTGTTAGACAAACTCTGTCCTCTTTGGACATCCACAAGTCGAGCGGGCCAGATGGCGTCTCTCCCTGAGTTCTCCATTCTTGTGTTTCTAAGCAGACACCGGTGCTAACGGATTTGTCTCATAGAAGAGCGCTCTTATCCACTGGATCCTGAAGAAAGACGATGGTTCTGATCCATCTAACTACAGGCCCATTGTTATCACCTCCTTACTCTCAAAAGTCATGGCGAGCATCATCAATAGCCAACTCTTGGTTTATCTAGAGGATCACCGATTGATTAATGACCGTCAATATGGCTTCTGTCATTGTTGCTCAACCGGTGATCTTCTGGCTTACCTAACCCACTGCTGGGCTGCGTATATTGAAAGCTAGAGGGAGGGCCTGGCAGTTAGTTTGGACACGGCGAAGACTTTTGATCGAGTGTGGCATGGGGGGCTCTTCTCTAAACTTCCATCCTATGAGCTTTCCGAGAATTTATGCAAGTCCATCGCCAGTGTTTTATCTGGGCGCAGTATCAAGTTCGTTGTCGACGGTTTCTCCGAATATATGCCCGTGAAAGCTGGCGTTTCCCAAGGCTGCGTGTAGTCCCCTACGCGGTTTCTTATGCATATCAATGACATGTTAGAAGATTCTAGCAATGGTTGATGATAACTGCTCATTTCTTTTTGCTTAAATAAAATTTATGTAGATATAGCAGACAATATTTAATACGTAAAATCGAAACGAAATATTTTCATTCGAAGTCATTTTACGTATAGAAGCGAAAGTTTTAATCACATGATACTACTACTACAACTAATACATATCCTACGAAGAGATCGCATCTCCACACAAAATAATCAAAATAACCACATGATACGCTTCAATGGATTTAATGTTTCAAAGAATTGATTAAATAAATATATATCTTGATATAGCTCATTAAGTTTGATTGATTTTAATTAGCATTTGGTACAGACAATTGTGATAGCGTTCATAGAAACCTTACTTTTCTTTAAGATCTTTTAAAGATAATACGATAAATAATGTTGTTTCTTAGTTATCATAATTTGAAGATAAAAATAATAATCTTACTGTCATAATCAGTAAGTTTATCTAAGTTCGTCCTATTAATAAAAAACAATATATTTACCATAGGTTTGACTATAAATGCAAATTAAAATTTAAATAACTAAATCGTGGTTATGATACAAATCTATACTTATAATAAATCTGTAGAAAAGTCGTTTCTGTACATTGAAAATATTTAAAAAAAAATTAGCCAGGGTATTAAAAGATAATTAACAGAATCCATTTCCAACATTTTTGGAATTTTTGTCTGTTTGTCTGTTTATCTGTTTGTTTGTTTATGTAAACACGTATCACGTAAAAAGTACACAATAAATTTAAGCAACTTTTATATACATAAAAATTACAAATAAATCAAAGTAGCTTTTAGTGTTTATTTCATTGTAATCGCTTCACTCTATCAAAAGATATAAGTATTTAAGTTTTCAAGAAGTTAATATTTGAGATATTAAAAAAATCGATACAAGTAACGCTATCTATTGACAAAAATAGTAGGTACTAACGAATATTGATACTCTCTTTCATACACGTAACGCTATCACTAATTGCGATGGGATCTTAAATAGATGGCGCTGTGCATAAAAGAAAATATAGTTTGGAAAGGTTACCGCTACACTCTATCAAAAAATAATGTACTTAACGTTTTAAAGATATTTATATTTGAAAAAAAAAAAGAAACATACGCAATGATATCTATTGACTACATATGATACGTTAGGTTTTTAAAGTACAATTGTTCATAGTACTAACTACAAAGTAAACTAAATTGAATTGTTGGTGAAGATTACCTTCGTAACAGTCTAGCTTAATTCTTAATTATTTAACACAGTGATAAACAATGACTTAATATTCAAAGAAATATTTTGAATAGGTTCTTCAGTCCGTTCGTTCGTTTATGTTATTAATATTTTTTTAAGAAACGTATAAAAAAATACACTTTGGTAGCAACCTCTAAAAAATTGTGTCTCAAGAAAAAATGCTCTGACGCTGTTTATAAAAATATCCCGCAGTATTATTTCATAACTTACAAGCGACACGTACCGACATTGCACTATTGCACCTATATGTTGCATGTATGTATGTGCCAAGGATATTTTAGGGTACATACCTCAAAATTCTTATAAGATAACTTTGTTGTTTGTCTGTCTGTCCGTCTGTGAAGACTATTTTGTACAAGATCGGTTAAAGGTTAGATACTTTAATGTTCAAGTCTTTATTCGCTTAGAGCACGAAAATCTATCTTCTAAATCACCGCAATCAAATGACGATGAAATATGAGAGTTTATGCTTTGTTTTTTGTCGCATTTTATATCATAACTTTAGGGTACTTCCCGTTGATATACAATTTCGAAATTTATTAAGAAGTTAAAACTTACGGCACGTATAAAGGAAAATTCCAAAATTATTTTTCAAAAATTGACTACTTATTTGTATTTGTGTCACAGAAAAAACCATTAAGTACAAATTTTAATCTGTACTTAAATTGATACAAAATGACAACTTAATTAGTTATTCTTTTGGTGTATCTCCATTCATGAAACTGGTACGAAAACTCTCGGGGCATGAGTACGACTTGAACTTGCCCAAAAATGTTGATTATTCTATAGATTATATAAAAATGCCTAAAAACTTACTTTCTATGTATATTCTGTATACCAATTATATATTTAACTTATAATGTTACAAATTTAAAAACTGTACAGAAGCTAATATAAGTTATTTTACAAATAATATCGTGAGTACTTATCCAAATCAATTAATTAATAATTAAGGCTGTTTGTAATACTTATATTTCTTAAATGAATAATCATGTAATTCAAGCGGGCAAAGCCACGAGCACGCCGCTAGTATACAATAAACGTCAACAGTCATCAACGTTTTCTATATAAACCTTCCAGAAAGTTCTTTTGCTTATTACGTGACTTTCCTCCAGTACCTCTGATACTATAATTTTGAACGGCAACCGAGGTCTCCTATCTTACTGCTGACTTTTCCATGATAAATCTTTTTTGCCATTCTTTCATCACTTATTCGTCCGTAGTGCCCAAACCAGCTGAGTACATTCTCCTTCTTTCACATCCTTCTTCTAGAGTGATGACTTATGCTGCAACTCGCATTCTGATGATGCAATGAGCAGTACATGATCTGTGCACAGCAGGGAATTCACGTTCAAGTCACCAATTTTCACTCCCATGTCACTTTGTTTCACTCCTTGGAAACAGCTATCCAAATACAGATTTACAACCTAGCTGAAATGGCGCATTATTACTTAATACCCAATTGGATGTCAAACCAAGGCGACATGCCAGCTCCTACTCGCATGCAGGCGGCTGTAAAATGAAATTATTATTACACCAATTTAGAATACGAGTCCTTTAATTTGGTATGCATATCACAGAAATCATATTATAGTTTTTTTAATCATAATATTATTACGTATGTATAAAATGATATTTAATTATATGAATCCACTGATTCATATAATCTACTTTTTAACTTACTGGATCATAGAGTCCTCTTATCTAATGATATAAGAGATAATAGAAGATGGAGTCCTCTTATCTAATGAATATTGAGGATCTGTTCTGTAGTTTATTTCCCTTTAGGGAATAAACTAGAATGAATGCTTATTCTTTAGCTCTAGCTCGATCAAGATAGTTATGGAGCCTGAAGTTTTTTACGCTCGCTCAGGAGAATTTTACTAGCGTGAGAAACTAATACTATATTTCTGTGGTAATCATTTATACATAAACCTACATTAAATTTTCTTATTATTAGAAAAAATACGTAATTAATTAAAATGAACAATAATAAAAAGTAAACGCAACCAAAGAAAAATATTAATAAAAAAAAACTAAACAAAACCAGCTCTATTAATAATATTATTAACGTAAAATAAATATTTGAACGTTTTAAAATTAAAAGCAACACGTAGTCTATAATAATCTATAATCTGTACTATAATAATACAGTAAAAAAATAGATAATGCTAAGCGTAGATATATGTCGCAGTTTACCTAATTTTTTTAAAGAATTACAATATGTTCGTTACAATACATGATTTTTTTTGTAACTTTAAACATTTACTACAATACATTTAGTTCATTTAAAAACTTTGATATTTTCTAAAATATCCATTTCTGTGATTTCTTTCTATGCTGTAAAAATTAATTTCAATCTCTATAAAGCTCACAATGTGTCTAACATACTTAATCGAATAAGAAATAATACTGTACTATTGAAAATGGTTTCGCAATTATTCCTACTTTATTTTAAACACAAAAATGGTCACTGTTTGTTGTCCTTAAGAGATAAATAAATTATGTGCTATAGGCTATATACAATACGGTGTGTATCTTTAGTTGCAGAAATAATAAAATATATGCAAGTACGAGTACATCGGAGTCTGCGGCTCCGAGGCTAGCTCATTTTGTATCCGTGAAATCTTTTATATTATAATTTTATATAAGATAATTAAATCTTTTATATGATAATTTGGGCATGAGACCGGTCGCCGCAAAATTAATACCAAAATCGCTGCTTGTACGCGACTTCTTGGCCAAAAACAACACACTAATGATACCGCAGCCACCGTCTTCCCCTGATCTGACCCCCTGTGACTTTTTCTTGTTTCCGAAGCTGGAGAAGCCCGTGAAAGGACGACGCTACGCCACAATTGGCGAGATAAAGACGACATCGAAGAAAGAGCTGAACAAGATGCAAAAAAAATGATTTTTTGAAGTGCTTCGAAGATTGGAAAAAACGTTGGCACAAGTGTATAGTATCCCAGGAGGATTACTTTGGAGGGGACAAAATAGATATTAACGAATAAATAATTTTTGAAAATACACACAATTCGCGATACTTTTTGAACACACTATATATATTTGGTATTATACATTTTTGGAAACCCGACGTTTCGAACACTTTGCAGTAGTCCAAGGTCACGAGTAGACAATTTTTTGTCTATTTACCTCAGAAAGGGCTTAATCAAGGGTTAAATGTAGTTATTACTATTACATTTTGGCAAACTTCGTTTAACATTTGTTTTATTTTAATTAGTTAAAAAAATATTATTAATTTATATAAAATATGTCGTTTGTATACAAAATAGCTGTTTAATTGAGACTTTACGTTTAAATTATTATGTCTATAAATGATAATATATTTATTAAACACGAAAGTAATTCAGATTAGAAAATAAATAATTGTGTACTTCAAGCCGAGAGCACGTTGCGAGTGCAAGTATAAATTTCCATTTTTCGGATTTTTTCCTTCACTGACTTTCCCTTACTTTTGAACTACCAGGAGTTCCTTTTATTTCTTTTGAGATACGGAACCCTAAAAAAAGCTTTTTGTAGCTAATTACATCGAAAATGATTGGACGACAACCCAGGTCGAGTTATCAAATCGATTATGTTATTATCTTCAAATCAAACCAAACAATAAATTAAGATTCACGACGAAATATCGAATTCGTACGATAGGAAATGATTAATTGATATGTATTTTAATTTGCGTTTTATAGAATAAAGAGTCTAGATATTTTTTATTATCAGTAATGTAACGCCATTTTGTTGAATCTACACTATATTAAAAATTTTAATCTGTGCGTCTGTACATGGAAAAATTATTGTTATTTGCAAAAAATATTTTTAATATAAATTTGAAGGCTTTGCTTGAGGCCAGTCGTAGCGCAGCGGCACGAGGTGTGACTGTAAAACCGACTGGTTGTGGTTTCGATCCCCACTCGAGGAGATGAAATATTTACTTAAATTTATATTTCCATTTCTTCGCTCTGGTGTACAGGCAAAGCGCGGCGCTCAACACGCAATGCCTCCAGAATTCGGCAGAAAGTGGGGAACGGAGTGTCTTAACACTAGGTTCCCTCTGCCTACCCTGCTGTGTGCGGGATACAGCGTGAAGCTGATTTATAAATTTGAAGTTGTCGTCGTACCACAGGAGCGCAAGCATACGATTATAAAGGCGACGGTTGTGAGTTCGGTTCCCACTCTTGAGTGGGGAATGAAATATTTTTATTTTTTCACTTCACACATGAGCATTAGTACACACACTTCTTTTTGTGAAGATAAAGAATAAATTTTTCTCTATATATCTATACATCTTATTAAGTATCACAAATACATTGTCATTAGCTGCAATTAAAATTAATACAATTATTAATTAAACAATATTAAAACTCTTCTGCTTAAAATAGAGTCCTTTAATATTGTGCAGTGTGTCTGTACAATATTTTTTTTCTTTTTCTGCTTCACGCGGTATCCTGCTGATATAGGGTATCTAAAAAACCATGTGTTTGTCCGTTTCTCAATTTCCGACAAATTCTGAAGGCATTGCGAGTTAGGTGCTGGAATAGAGTGAGGAAATAAAACATACAGAGGGAACCTAGGAACGTAGTGGTAAGTTGTGGTACTCAACGCCCCGTTTAACCTTACCATAAAGTATAAAATATATTATTCCCCTCAGTGGAAATTGAATCCATAAGCGTCGTGCTTACAATCGCAAGCTTGTGTCCATTGCGCCACGATGGCCACGTTGCATTAATACAATTTTTTTCTTATAATTGTAAGGTATTTTATTTTATGTTATAATGTAGACTAAATTACAAATAATTTACTCCACAATATAATATAAAATACAATACCTTATAATTATTATAATAGAGATATGTTTCGTGTAATTTCAAATAATAATTTGATACATATCAGCATATATTTTTTTAAATAAGAATAATTGATGATTTGTTTTTATCAGTTAAAAAAATCTATTACAAGCAATTGGTCTGAAATTTGTAAAAATCTCCTTACAACTTAAATAAGTTGTAACAAGCTTATAAAAATTTCACCGTAGCTTGATGAGAACGTATGGCTTAGTGGTCGGAGCGCCTGTTCGGTTTCCAGGAGGCGCGGGTTCGAGTCCCGCTAAGTTAAATTTTTTATACGTTTTCTAAATAAGTATAACACCATAATGTTGTTGTTATATAGGTCTATAGCTTTCATACAAAACTAAAAATAAGAAAATCTGACCTGTAGATCCAGAGATCTTAGCGTTTAAACAAACAAACAAACTCTTACGCTTTATTATATTTGTATAAACTAGCGACGCATTTGCGGCTTCGCCCGTTTATATCACTGAATTATTTAAACACGAGAGGCCAGTCGTGGCGCATGGCAGTTCTCCAAAACGCACAAATTTCAATTTCCTTGTGATTACTCATTAATAGTAAATAATTTTAATAAGATGAATATCATATTAAATACGTAACTAAATAATAAACAAGGCGTCTAGACAAGTTTGATGATTTAGTATATAAAAAAATATATTTTAAGAAAAAACCTTCAAAAAATTGAATATTTTACGTGGAGATTTGGTGTGTTCTTAGCTTATTTCTTTTTAAAAATATTCGTAATTAAACTATATTAATTTTATTTGCTATTTTTAATGAAATAAGTACATACTTAAAGGTTTCAATAATAAAACGTGATTATAATTTAGGTGTAGCTACACAAAAATCGATCGCAAAAAAAGTTTATAAAAATAGGGTCATTGAGCGAGCGAGTTTTTGATTTAAATATTGCCACGAAAATACGTTATCTAACGTAGTGTTTATTTTGGCTTATAATAATGTTAGCATGCAGAGCTTTAATTTCTTAGTTAAATCTTAAATTGGATTCTCCTAATTTTAGCACATGAATCGTCATTGATATCTTTATTTACTACTTATAGATTAAAAATGTTTCGGCAATCGTTAATATATACTTATATTGACATTTTGAACAAATCTGTAACCAGTAAATTTCATGTACTTTGAATGAGTTTTTCATACAATTCCAACGTGTTTTATGTAAAAACGTCATTGGTTGCGACGTCATTGGTACTAAAATAGTAAAAGATGGCAATGACGCTGGAAGAAAAGTAGCGAAAACAATGATTATTAGCTTTTATAATAGAAGAATGGGTCTAATTTCAGGCTGTAGTCCTGAATCTTAGACATATTTCTAATAGTACTAGTATTCACTGATGTGTCGTGTGAAGAATTTTTAATGTTTAAACCAGCTATGACTAAAAATTTACGTAATACCTAAATTTAGTTCGTGAATTTTTCTCGGATTTTATTCTTCTGAATCTTTTTGCTATATCACTTCCATAGCATTTAGTTTCAGTGTAATGGAAACGTTATAAATAATATTACTGTTATTAGCATATAGAACAGTACAAAAATAAGCTACTTCAACTTCAACTATTTTATCAACTGTTACCACTCGTCAATCTCTTTATAAATGCCATGTTTTTTCGTGATCTCTGTATATATCTTTTCTCCCGAGCGAGGGTTTAGGATTTATAAGACCCAATATTGTGGTTAGGTTTATCCGCTATTTAGCCAGACGCAACTGACTTCGATGCATGTCCATTCTTGACATCGAAGATTCCCCCAATACTGATGCTTCCCCTTTTTTGAACAATGTATTTTAAATCTTAGTTACTTTCTAGTTTTTATAGGTCTACACACAGGAGAGGTAAATTACGTTTTACTGGTTTTAAGAATTGGATTTACTTTCTTGTTAGACTAAAATATAGTTTTAATGGAAGCTTTTCTCTTAAAATGTTCATAAAATGTTGCAATTCTGTCTGTTTCAAAAGTTGTTTTACATATGATAGAAGTCCCGGTTGTCTTTCTACTGAGGGTCTTCTGATAACGCTGGAGGGGAGTAGGCATCTTGCTCTGATGAAAGGCATTCTTCACCCATCAAAGCTCGTCCCCTAGGTGTACAGCGTCGCAGAATTGGTGGGCTCTTTGAAATAAAGATTTACCAATGGTAGATAAACGTGGGTAAGATTCACTATTGAAGTATGTGAGTATGGTTTCTTTGTTAGCTAACTTAAGATCTTTCAGCCCACAAACAAAATGGTATGAGTCCATGGCATGTTGAGTTTATACCAGCGACGTTCGTCAGCAGTGCACAGTGTTACTAAACGTGCATCTAAGGCACCGCTAATTCTGTTGTCGGCAGCAATAAGCTTGTGCGTCTTTTCTTCATTTCTTTCAAATGCAAGAATAGGCTCTGGTCTTTTTTTCCTTAGGAAGGAAAATTTTCCCTCGCATGTCACTTTGTGTCACAGACTTTACAACAAGGGAAGCGATTAAAGTATTGTACCGAGGAAGTCTCCCAAAATATCTTATACTTTTGTCAAACATCTAAAAAAAAATTCTTTTTTTAGGACCTCCTGCGACCTGCTCACTGCTGTAAAATGTGTGGCAAATTAATAAACAACCTTAGGAATTACTAAGATTGCTCGTTAACATTTTATCTCTTTCTTTCTCAGTATTTTCACACTTCATCTTTATCAGTACTTTCGTTTGGTGCCTTTGTAACATATCCTTTTACTTTTTTAAAAAGATTTATCTGAGGCCTTATGATCCTAACGAGTTCCGTTTTTTGTTTCAAAGATGTCTTATATTTTGGAAGTACTTATTCCTCTTTGATCGATGGATCTTAAAACTTCCAGCTTCTTATGCGATAATTCGACTCCAAGTTTGGACGTCTCGTACCTCAAAATGAAACAGACTCCTTATTATAGCAACGATTACATATTGGTCTGTTCCCAAGATAACAACCTAAGCACTTGTGTGTCCACAACTTAACCTTAAATATACTGATCCGCTAGGAATAAGTCAATCATACTTTTCACGGTGATAATATAATAGAACGTGACAATGGATTGATGATGAAGGAATAGCAAAAAAGATTAATGAAGAAAAAATGAGCAGTAATAAAGATAGACCTTCGAAAATACAGCATCAAAGATAATGAAGGAGAAAAATCAAGTAAAAAGGATGAGGACGCCCCAGATGGCATGTATGAAAAGTTGATGATAGTGGACGAGGTGAAAGAGGTATATAGAGACCGTAGCGTTTGGGGTTTCGTTCTCTCTGATTTTCCCACTAGTATTACAGCGTGAAGCTAAATAAGTAAGTATTTAATTTCAATTCTGTTGTAAAGAATCATTATTGGTACCACAGCATAATTTTTCTCCAGTTGCTTATCATTATTCTACACTAATCGCCATTGTCCGATTTAACACATTTTTCAAAAAATCCATTTATAAAATAAATAGGGGTTGTTCATATAGGCCATTTCAATAAACGTGCATTATAATGTCCAAGCTTACATCTCACAGCAAAATTACGGCTTTACACGCTGGTTTTAAAAAAGACATAATTTTTGGTTAAAAATAACAATTTTAGGAGAACTGCCACGCAGCGGCACGGGGTGTGACTGTAAAACCGACTGGTTGTGGGTTCGATCCCCACTCGAGGAGATGAAATATTTACTTAAATTTATATTTCCATTTCTTCGCTCTGGTGTCGAGGTTAAGCGCGGCGTTGAGTTCTGCCACTCAACACGCAATGCCTCCAGAATTCGGCAGAAAGTGGGGAACGGAGTGTCTCAACACTAGGTTCCCTCTGCCTACCATGCTGTGTGCGGAATACAGCGTGAAGATAAAAAAAAATAAACACGGATTTACGTTTTTGTTTTAATATATAATGTATGTTTGCAGCGCACTTTAGATTTCTAAAGTGATCATTATTGAAACCTTAGGGTTGCATTTTTATAATTCTTTCTATTTAATTCTTCATTAAAAATATAAAGAATTAGGTTTTCTTGTTCTAAGATTGTATGGCCTTTATATTATTAAAATATTTCGTGGTTGACATGTATTAAAAACTTGCATACAATTCATTTGTTTTGAGTATAAAATAAAATTTAATTCATAAAATATATGTGATACTTACATACCATGATTATTTCATGTATTTATTTATATATACTCTTGAGAAAGTACAATGTATCTAATATAAATGAATGTAACTTACATAAACCTTAATAAAATTTATTCACATCGTCGCGCCATCTAAACACAATATTAATGTTATAAACGTAAACTCACAATCAGAATTTATTTTACAAATAAATTAAGTTTTTATTGTACCCGTCGCCATTTGAGCTAGTCCTGACAGATTATATTATTTTTTTTAGCTTCACTTGCGTCGACGTAATTTGATTATGTCAGATTTTTATTTTTCCTACTAAAATTTCTTTATACTCTATGATAATGATAACTATCATATTAGTTGAATTAGGCTTTGAACTATTATCATGCCAAAATTCATTTAATTCCATCCAGTAGTTATTTATTAGGCATTTGAAGTATTTTTCGGTTTTTTGTTTTTTTTTTAAAGAAATTATCATAAAAACCGGGATGAAATTAAAAAAAACTGTACTTCAAGACCTTAGGCTATCGCCATGTAAAAAATCATCCATTTTTGTCCAGTAGTTTTTGCATGATTGGCTAACCAACAAACAGACAAGCAAACAGATAGACAAGATAATAATAAAATAAAGATAATAAAGAAAAAAATTTTATATCTTTCATGTACAGAATAAACTTTTCTATTTTATTCTTATCCAAAATATAAAATATTTTATTAACATTTTTAATATGTTAATCCACCCTTAGGACAGAAAAATACTTATTTAGAAAACGTATAAAAAAAATAATGAAGCGGGACTCGAACCCGCGCCTCCTGGAAACCGACCAGATCTAAATAAGTATATAAAATATTGTTACAAAAGGTAATCTCTTAATAGTTTAATTTTAAATTCAACTATATTTTTTTTTACTTTAGAAAACAACCGATATCATTGAAAAAATATATAATGGAGACATTAAATTTTTAAATTACAAATTGGGTCTATATAAATCTGACCGCTGTAACTTATTGTAGTCACTACATATTTAAAATGAACAATGTCCACTTTATTCTTATATACGTGGTCAGTGCTATATTTTTTACATATAACAATATAAGCAAAGGTTATTGTAAGGTAAATTAAATGTTATTTTTACTTATTATTGCGCAATAATGTAAGTAGTAGAGAGGCAGGGGCAGAAGTGTGCGACTGTAAATCTGTTGTTATGGGTTCGATTCCCTGTCGAGGAAATTTTTGTTTCCCTACCAACTGAACTTCACCACCTTTGACCCGGTGTATTATTGTAAGTATTGATAGTATTATTATTATTAATAAAAAAATGAGGAAATTTGTCGTGTTAATATCCAAATTCTCGACCCGATCGTGCTTGTCTATAGCCTATTTGCACGCTCGTCTCAGGCGGAAAGTGACATTAAGCCATTTTATTTAGTACAATTCTAAGACAACTACCCTATTAATTTTAACTCCCTTTAGTGTCGAAACACATATTTTTTGCAATACAAAAGGCCATATTCTTTTTTTTTAAGGAAATGTAGAAGTAGGAGTATTTCAGGAAATCAAATCACCATAGATTTTAGTATATGGTGTGAATTTCAACTCAATATCTCCAAGTATTTCTGAGATAAAGGCTCTTGACAGACAGACAGACGGACGGACAACAAAGTGATCTTATATTCCTTTTTTCCTTAAAAGGTAAGGAAAACTAAAAAAACATTTTCATTGAAGATTTTGATTATATTTAAGTAGAACTTTATACTAATGTTACCTATACACGAGATATTCTCATTACGTTTGCACCAGATTGTGATGCCAACGATCAATGAGATCGCTTAATAGAGAATCTATATATATAAAAGGACTTGTGCTGACTGACTGAGGTAAGACGCACGCAGAGCCGTAACCGCTGATGGTAGAAACGTGAAATTTGGGCAGATGTTTATTTTCATATTCTGGACACCCACTGGACATCCACTAAGAAGGGAATTTGAAAAATTTTAACCCTAAAGGGATGAAATAGGGGTTGAAAGTTTGTATGGATTTTCTTTTAAATCGGCACCGATTTTTATAAAATTTGAAATTCAGACTCTTAAAAATATTTCATTGAACACGTGTTTCATGGTTTTTAAGAATTCACCCCCTAAGGGTTCAAATAAGGGGTTGAAAGTTTATATGGAAAAATCTTTAAATTGCCATCGATTTTTATAAAAATTTAAATTCAGACTGTTAAAAATATTTTATTGAACACGTGTTTCGTGGTTTTTTTAGAATTCAGTCCTAATAAGCGGGCGAAGCCGCGCGCGCCCTCTAGTCTGATATATACGAGTATGTCAACGTTGTATATATATATATACGTACATCTAAGTGAGATACCACATCTTTGATTTTCTGTGAGGAGTATTTGAAAATAGGTTATATTGCTAGTAGGAATTCACTATCTTAATATTGAACAGATACAGATCAGCGTTTATCGATTTATAACACGTTATCACGTTAAAAAACATCTTTTCCATTTAAAGCAAAAGTGTGATATATATACAGAGTGTTTTAGTCTTAACCACTTTAAATGAAAGCATCGTTTTAACTACGCAAAAAAATGCTAAATACTTCGTATATGCTTAATTATCCATATATGATGTTTCTGATTATAATTTTTAATTTTTTGTTACTATTTACATTAATTTAAATATTTCTTTCAGGTGCAATATTTTCGATTAGAGCGGCCGAAACGATTTTTCGACACTGAATTTCTTGGCAACTTATCAGTCACGGCACGTCGAATGTCGCGTTCAGATCCCATACATTACGTTAATATTAGTTTTTATTTACGAACCCCTGTGACTAACGAATACACGGTAAGATCCAAACACAATTTTCATGACTTTTTTCCCATTGGGTAAAATGTTGGTTTAAAAAAGTAGGCAAAAAGAACATTTTGACGGCACTATAATATACATTATATTTTAATTAAAAAATCAGCTTCACACTGTATCCCGCTCACAGCAGCGTAGACAGAGGGAACCTAGTGGTAATACTGTGTATTGTTGTAGTAGTGTACAGTGAGTGGGCTGCTATTAATGTATACAGGGTGGAAGTGTCAGCACCACTTTAAATGAAACCACAGTTTTAACTACTCTATAAAAGCCTAATACAATTATTTTTTTTTTTCCCAAAAATGAAAAAAAAAAACATTTTTTAAACAAACTAAATAATAAATTCAAGTAAAGTAAAAATAATAAATACCAATTCAAATAAAATCCAAGAAATAAATAAGAAATAAAAAAAAAACCTACGTCTAAACTGTTGAGGTATCTTGATTAGTTTCTTTAGATATGGGTTTAAAATATTGTACCCTTTATGCTATTCCCGTAGAAGGAGCGCTGACGCTTCCCCGCTTCCTGTATAAATATCAATATATATGCTTCACAGGCTCCTGTTTGCTCATACCAAGGTTGACAGGTTAAGACACTTCGTTCCCAATAATATACTTCCGTTCTCCATTATCTGCCAAATTTTGGAGGCATTTCGTGTTGAGTGGCAGAACTCAACTTTGCGTCTTTACCAGAGCGAGTAAATGATAATATTAAATAGTAGATTTTCTCGAGTGGGAACCTCGAGTGCGATGCTGGTGCCAGGCGGCTCGAAAGGTTTCATTTAATTTATATTTTTTCAATTTTCTTTACTAACAAGTAAGTAAAGACTTAAAAAAATAAATCAGCTTCACGCTATATCCCGCACACAGCAGGGTAGGCAGAGGGAAACTAGTGTTAAGACACTCCGTTCCCCACTTTCTACCGAATTCTGGAGGCATTGCGTGTTGAGTGGCAGAACTCAACGCCGCGCTTTGCCTCGACACCAGAGCGAAGAAATGTATCATCTCCTCGTGTGGGGTATCGAACCCACAACTAGTAGATTTACAGCCACACTTTGTGCGGCTGCGCCACGACTGGCCTCCGACAGTAATTAAAGTCTTATTTTGTACCAAATAGTTTTGAAGTCGGTTGTTATAGTTTTGTAATTATTTTTTCTATATTCTTTTTTTATATTATGATAGATAAATCAAAAAAAGCTCAATAAGGTCTAATTTAGCGATATCGAGAAAATCATAGCTTAGACTAGAGTTAGGGAAAATGGACAAAACCGGAATTCGTCTTCTGCTGTATGCTGACGTTCTAGATATTTTTCATTTAATTTTTTTTCCACTAATAAGTATTTTGATTACACCTGGAAATAAAGCCCTCAATCAACGACCTCGGTCGTGGCCAGTAGGGGAGCAGGGGCGCAAGCGTGTGACTGTAAGTGTAACAGATTGTATCGTGGCAAAAGCGCTTCCTCCGCCTACCTTGCTACTTGCACTCCATCGATCAAGTTCTCACTTAGATTAAACATATAAATGTTTATACAGGAATGTTGTGGAAGCGTCTGCGCTCCTTTTACGGAAACAGTATATAGGGTAAAATATTTCGAACCCATACCTAAAAAAATTAATCAAGATACCTCAACAGTTTAGACATAGGATTTTTTTTTCATTTCACGATGTTTATCCATAACTGTATTTCGTGTGAGTGTGCACTTACGCATAGATACCAATAACATAAACACATGTTACTACCAAAATACTATTAAACGTTGCCGATCTTCTACTTTTCATTCATACGAAACCAAAAATCTAAATCTATTTTAACAATAAATGTAAATAACATTCAAAGCTCTTATTAAAATTAAACAATAAAAGCCTACTTTAAAACAATTTATTATATCTTTTTTATTACGAAATTGTTGAGAAATAATGCATGAACCACTCACAAAATTATATTCAAAATTTAAAACAATATTAAAAACTCAACATGTGTTTATAACTAGTCTTAAAATAATGTATTTTTGATGGTACATTCAAATACTAACACACAAAAATTTCACATTTAAGAAAAATCTTCCGTAATCACCTTGTCATATTCATCACGACTTTAGAAATTCGATTAATGATAAAATCGATGATGATGATTCGAGATTAATGATAAAATTAATATTAAACAACATTTAAATAATTAAAACAATTAATAATCACCCAAAATCAAAAGACGAATAAAATAAGGTAAATACAACAAGACTTAGCCGCGCCGGGAAGTTATGTTTTGTTTACACAATACACAGGTAATTAAAAACCCATTGTAATAGTTCATAGTATATGTTAGTGCCATTAATTAAAATACTTGTCAAACATACTTTTCAATTTTTTAAATCAAGATTTTTATTATTATTTTCATTTGTTTAATTATTTTGATACAAAATCGTATAAAAATTAAATAGAAACGAGTAACGTTATAAGACTATAACGTTACACAGGACCATACGAAAACTCAATACGATATAAATTATAATTTAGAAATTATTTTTAAATAGTATTGATAATTTTATTAATTATTTCAATATCAAATCGTGTGTTAAGTGAAAATCTAGGTGTTGCGTTATGTTAAATCAACGTTACCTACATAACTACGCTAGTTGCTGCGACTTGATTTGATTCGTGAGGCGTGTGCGACGTTGTGCCTTTAAAAACGGCGTTTTATTTGACGACGATAATTTTATTATTAACTAGAGAGCGCGCGCGGCTTCGCCCGCTTATTAGGAGTGAATTCTAAAAAAAACACGAAACACGTGTTCAATAAAATATTTTTAACAGTCTAAATTTAAATTTTTATAAAAATCGGTGGCAATTTAAAGATTTTTACATATAAACTTTCAACCCCTTATTTGAGCCCTTAGGGGATGAATTCTTAAAAACCATGAAACACGTGTTCAATTAAATATTTTTAAGAGTCCGAATTTCAAATTTTATAAAAATCGGTACAGATTAACATTTTTTTCCATACAAACTTTCAACCCCTATTTCATCCCTTTAGGGTTAACATTTTTGAAATTCCCTTCTTAGTGGATGTCCAGAATATGAAAATAAACATCTGCCCAAGTTTCACGTTTCTACCATCAGCGGTTACGGTTCTGCGTGCGTCTTACCTCAGTCAGTCAGCACAAGTCCTTTTATATATATAGATTTTGTTTGAAAAAAAAAACTTTTTCATTTTTGGGAATACCTTTACTTTACTCTTTACTCTTTTTTAAATTGTATTAGGCTTTTATAGAGTTGTTAAAACTGTGGTTTTATTTTAAGTGGTGTTGACAAAAACACTCTGTATAATAATAAAAATATAGGAGAAAAATAATAATTTTTTATTTAATTATTTTCAGCATAGCTTTTATTTCTACCAACTATTGTCAAATACCTATAGACGAAGTTTTGTAGAGCTACACTTTTACGGCTGTGATCTTTTTAATTCGAAAAATATGTTCAGTAATTTATTATTACCAGCATATTACAGATTGCCAGTTTCTGAACGCCCGTACCCCACATTCAAATGTCCAATGAAGCCGGTAAGCATTATAAAAAAATATTTAGAATATTTTTATATAAGGCCATCATAATGCAGGGGGACGCTGATACTTGTATATTCGATTACTCGTGGATTTGATTCGTTCGGAAGAATCGCTAGCTTGCAAGGCAAAGCACGGTATTAAGCTCTGGTGTAGAATTTCTCAAATTTTAGGCGGTAAGCGAAAGTGGAATGAAGTATCTTGTATAAGTTTTTTTTATTTTAGAATAAGCTGAAATAAAATACTAAGATTTACACGTACTGCTCAACGTATTACTAAAGTTCTTTATTTAACCAGTGACAAAACGCGCTATAAGGCTAATGTTCTAATCTCTGGCTAATGTGAATTATGGACGGACGGAAACTCATGGACGGGCAGATGTAGGCCGTCCACACTACCCAGAAATATAATAATGGGACTTCGTTCCCATAAAATACTTCTATTTCTCACTTTCCACCGAATGCTGGAGGCGGAATTCAACGCCGCCCTTTGCCTCGTTACCAGAGAATATACAAATTAAAATATAAAAAAAAATAGTTCATTTCCTCGAGTGAGAATCGAATCAAAAATGTCACATTTATTGTCATTTTTTTGTATAAAAAAGTGAAAAAAAGAGTGTGGCTGTTGACAAGATCTTTATTTGTACATTTAAAAGTAAATTACTTATATAAATTTCAGGGCTACTACCGTTTCGAGTTACTAACAATAAAAGCAGAAAATGTACCGGAAAATTTTCCTTTTACTGAAGGGCGCATGTACTATAATTTGACTAAACGAAACAAAGTAGTTGCTAGAGGCAGCTTTGACTTTCAATTATGCGCATTAAATTAAATGTATACATTTCTATAAATGTTTCTTATTTTCTTCATTCAGACAGATTGTATTTATATATTTTGTATGGAACAAGTTATAGACTGCTAATTCGCTTGCATGCATTATAAGACATAGATTAAAATCTTGTTTTATACTCTTATCCTTCGTCTTCTATTATTAAGTAATTCTTCAGTAATTTAATGTAAAATACATCTTGTAGATTAGATCTAAATGAAACACAAACTCTGACGAAAAATGGCCTGTCAACTTCAACCCCGTATCAGGGGACGGTTGTTACACTACATGGAGCAAAATGTTACAAACAAAATTAAAACAGTTACGTTTCTTAATTTAAATAACATATTATGATGATTGAGGCCGGTCGTGGCGCAGCGGCACGAGGTGTGACTGCAAAACCGACTGGTTGTGGGTTCGATCCCCACTCGAGGAGATGAAATATTTACTTAAATTTATATTTCCATTTCTTCGCTCTGGTGTCGAGGACAAGCGCGGCGTTGAGTTCTGCCACTCAACACGCAATGTCTCCAGAATTCGGCAGAAAGTGGGGAACGGAGTGTCTTAACACTAGGTTCCCTCTGCCTACCCTGCTGTGTGCGGGATATAGCGTGAAGCTAATTTAATTTAATTTTTTAATTTATATTATGATGTCAAGAAAGTAGTCCTTTGTCTCAATTAAATAAAAAATAAAATGAAATAGACTCAATACAAAATAAAAACATTTATGTTGTAATAACGAAAACAACATATAGATACATAATTTCTCACCAATTAGAAGACTTACTTTGTATGGAACATAAACAAAAAAAAAATACATAATGCTCTTATTTATAGAAGAATGTACAAATCTTATAAAACACCACAACACAGAGTGTTCTACGACTTTGCGAAGATCTAGAAAAATGCAATAGTAATGTAACTGCCGACACCTGGTTAAGCTCTGTGGAATTGATGGAAGAATTACGAACTGAATTAGAGGATTGAAGTATATTGGAACATTAAAATGAAAATAAGAGACATATTCCAGCAAAATTCCAAGCTTTAGAAGCATCACGTCAGCCTAGAACGTTTTTATTTACAATGGATATTACTATGGTATCATATGTACCTAAAAAGTCAAGAGTTTTTATTTTTATTTCTTCCATACACCACACAATTAGATCCGAAAACTAATAAATCTTTAGTAAATATAGATTACAACAAAACAAAAGGATAGATGTAGTAGATGAAGTGGACAAAAAATATTCAAATTATTCTTGCAGTTGTCGTACACGACGTTGGCCCCTTGCAATTTTCTTCAGGATTTTGGAAATGAGCGGTGTAAATGCGTATGCTTTATATAAAAAATGTAATAATGTATATATACAAAGAGGACGGTTCCTACAAAATCATGCTCGACAAGTAGTTCTACCACATCTTCAACGCAGAGTTTACAATGCTCGTTTGCCATAAAGACTGAGACTGAGACTGTCCATAAAGCGTATTCTTGGGAACGATTTACCTCCGGAACCAGACACACTTACACCAGCTAACACAGAATTAGTAAAAAAACATGTAAAATGTGTTCCTCAAGACTTAAGAGGTGTATAAAGTATACATGTGTATCATAAGCCTATCTGTCTGGGGTGTTCTAAAATTATGTGTTGAATGCGCTGAAATTATTTGAAAATGAGTTTTTGTTACATGTTTTTTTTTTCTTTTCTTACTTTGTTATTTGATAACTAATTTAAAAGTTTTTAACATATTTTTTTTCTTTAAAGTGTTCAAAATCTAGTGCATAAGACAAGTCACAATTGTAAAACTGTTAGTAGGTATGGCTTAACTAGGTGCCAAATACATGTTGATTTTACATTTTTTTTTCTGTATTTTTATTATTTCATTATACTATCAAAATATTACCTATTATCAAATTATTTAAGTAATTTAAAATTATATTATTGTCAGAAATCGACAGAAATGCAGATTAGTAAAGAAGATGAAGCCGCGAGCGGGTCGCGAGACTTCAATAATTTTCGATTGTCGTTAAATATATAAAACAGTAAGCATTTGTCTAAAAAGGTATAAAAATGTAAAGTTGTAAAGGACGAAAAGATCTGCAATTTAGGAAAAAAAATTAAAATCGAGTTAGGTACGACTAGCCTCAAAAGCTTTTAAAAGTTAGCTCCTAAGAGGAAAATTATTATACCATCCATTTAAAATTGAAATATAGTTTTTGTTAATCAGCAAGTATCATTTTGAACATGCACAATGTTCAAAATGATGCTGCTGATTTGATTTTAATTATATTACTATTGGAAACTGATGAAAAGTAGGAAACCGAATTAAAATTCGCCACGTGTCATACTGTGTAGAGAATAAGCTTCGTTATTAAACAGGCAGATATTAGTACACATACTTGTAGTAGGATCTTGACTTAATTCCATTAAATTAAACGTTAATTAGGTTATATCCTCAAAAATATTAGTTAGAATAAGTGTTATTGACACTTGATTGTTTGAAAAAAAAAAACAGTTGAATTGATAATTTCCTTATTATTTTATAGAAGTCGGTTAAAAATAGCTAGTGTGTTTATAGGTAACTAATAGGATCGATTTCTAATTTTAAAAATTATTGTTTGTTCGTCTGTTTAAGTAAACGCACATCACGTAAAAAGTTCAAAACCAATGTAAGTAACTTTTATACATAAAAATTGTGCTAATAATTATTAGTTTTTATACATAATACAAATTTTATATAATGTATAAAATTTTGTTTTGTTATTTTTCTTTCCTAAGTATTGCATAACACTTTAAAATTGTCAAAACACATATTGTATGTATTTGAAGTGTATAAAAAGTTTGACTTGACTTTTACATACATGCATCGCCATCTATTGACTACAAATAGTACTAACGAATCTTGATAACGTACAAAATATATTGTTATTATTTATTCCCGACTGCTAAGGAAGGGTTATGTTTTTCGCGCGTATCTTGTTTGTATGTAATATTCTTTATTACCTCATATCTCCAGAACCGCTGAACAGATTTACATAATTGAGGTATCGTTAGATTAGTATTAGCAGCCCAAGTGTTCTTAAATAGGTGACGTTAAAAAAAATCAATCATGGCGGCTGTGGGACGCCATTGGGCTTAGTGAAAAAAAATATTTTCGTTTCGAATACCGCAATATCAGTATCAAATTCAAGAGCTTAATACGAGGATTTCAAACAGATATATCATAATTATCATTACCATAATGAATCCTAACAAAAAAGTGAAACATAAAAAAATATTTATAAAAACTAAAAACCCGACTACATAAAACTAATAAAAAAATATTTGTAAAAACAAAAACCCCGACTGCATAAAACTAAAAATAAAATAAACAAGTCCAATAGTTTATTAGGATTAACAGTCGGGACCTCTTTAAATTATGCGGTGTTCCTGGTAAAGATTTTATTGATTGAAGATTTACTTATAGGTCCCGACTGTTAATCCTAATAAACTATTGGACTTGTTTATTTTATTTTTAGTTTTATGCAGTCGGGGTTTTTGTTTTTACAAATATTTTTTTAAACTATTTACGTCGAAAAGAAATAGTTATCATTTAAATACGTCTTTGTATTATATTTTTATGTTAAGTGTTACTAAACTTAAAAACGATACTTTTTTAACTGTGTTCTAACAGGCTACACGTGGCGCTGTGCATATAAAATTATTTTCTGAATAGGCGCTGATGATATTCTCGGCCCAAAACTGACACTAGCTCATATTTGAGGTGACAACTGTTCCACTCCACTTCTCCAGGGCAGGGGCTAAAAGCCTATAATAATAGGCGGAGGTGGCACCAACTACTGACTGATGCCGTTTTTCCTCTCTCTTTAGGTCGAAGAGAGAAGGATTTGTGCATAATAGTTGTTAAATAAATATTCGTACTGTCCAAGTAGATGACATTTCGCGGAGGCCGCTAGTATTTAAAGTTTGCATTTATTCCCTCTAGTAACGAAGCAAAGCGCGGCTTCGAGTTCCGCCGAATTCGGTGGAAGGTTGGGATCGAAAGTGTCCTAATGGGAAAGGATTGTCGAAACAATAGACTTCCAGGTTCCCTCTGTCTACCCTACTATGTGCGGGATACAGTGTAAAGCTAAAAACTCTACAGTTTTGCTCGTGTTGGGGTTAGTTTTTGATTGTATAGCTATTAATGATCACTAAAAAATCAAGGAAATGATTAAATTAGATATTATTATTTAATTTTACTTTTTACTTTTGAACATAATCAAAACAAAAATACGTACTTACCAAATTAAATAGTCTTATAAATTGTGATAAATGTTCGTCTACAAGTTTTATATCATAATTAAAAATCAATTAAACAAACACCACCATTTGACGTACTGTTTATGTGTCTAATTTATGAATATTTTATTAATTCATACACATACATAATCTATATAAAGCGGCATTCTACGCGAAGCGGACAGGTAAAAAAAGTCGAGTATTTAAATTTTGGTGTTTTTTTAATATGTCCATGTAGGTCTAACATGGATCCTCAACACAATTACACAGTATTTTAATAGTGTTTAGCTTAGGAGTTGTAGGGGCTCGAAGTCATGTGTATTTAGTGGACATGCACTCTTTCAAATCTTATTATTCAATATAAATAAGTAACAAATAAATAAATAAAGTGGTGGAATAGATTATTCATTAAATGGGTTTGTTAATAGCATTTTATTACAATTAAATTATTTTATTTTCCATAATAAAAATAGGTTGAGATGAAATTTCAGAAATACATAGCATATGCTTTTTGAAAACAGTGCACCGCCTTGCTTTAAAAATGTTAAAAAATATTTAATAAATAGCATTCTATCTTGCCAGACGATAATTTTTTGATTATCTTTGGGTAACGGAAATTTGTAAAAATCTCCCTACAGAGTTGCTAACAACATAAATAAGTTGTAACACGCGTATAAAAATTTAGTAACTTGATGAAAGATGTCAGAGTGCCTGGTCGGTTTCCAGGAGGCGCGGGTTCGAGTCCCGCTACGTTTAAATTTTTATACGTTTTATTACAATTGGTTCATAAATAAGAAATTTTTATCAATTTAAAGTATTTTTTTCGACAAAATAGCTTCTTGCTAAAAGAGTTATTTCATACAACTGTTTTATTGAAGTGGCTAAATCTTTAATTTTCAATGTTTTCTTGTTTGATATTGTTTATAAAATTATTATTTGTATGATGTTAGAAAAAACTGAGATTGTGTGATGATAAAAAATACTACTAGGATTCTCCAATTTAAGTAGACTCCATGTTTATACAACCAATCACAGTAAATATAGTTTGGACACGCGTAGGACACGAGTCACGGCCGCGTGCGTAGGTATGTAAAGCGAGACGAGCGCGGGCATGTTGAGGTTCGACTCCCGCAGGAGATTCCCTTGCCGCCGTCGACATCCTCTCAAGCAGCTATGTAGTACTTGCTATTTCTCAGGTACACAATACCCTCTTGGCTACCAACCCGGTGTCACTTATAGGCCAATAGGGCTAAGAGCATTAATCTCATGCTCGATAAAAAATTGTAGGAAATTGTGAAAAATTGTATTCTTCTTTTTATTTAACATTTTATTTGTAATCTCTATATATAATAAGACAGTAAAAATATTTTGTCTGTACATTTAGTAATTTTGACTGAAATGGATAGAGGGACACTTAAAAAGAATAATAGAAAGCAAAAAGATTTTTTTTAATTTCTTGTCTGTCTGGCTGTCTGTCGACATATTTTTGTCCGCAGTTTTCTCTGAAAGTACTGAACCGATTTACTTGAAAATTTCACTAATTCCTTTGTTTTAACTCAACTTAGCTACTAAAGTTTAGTTCATCAAAATCGGTTCATTAAAAAAAAAGTTATCGTCATTTGAAAGAAGTCGTAATTAATTCAACACTGAGATAAAGAACGATCTTCAAAGAAAAATCAAGTAAATACAAAGATTTTTTGGTTGGTTCGTTCATATAATATATGTAACTAATTTAAAAACTGTACAGGAGTTAATATGCAATTATTACAGTTATTTTACAAAGAATATTATGAATCCTTCAATAATTTAACATTTAAGGCTGTTTCTGAATGAGTAAATTAAATTATTCACTGACATCAGCACATTTAACAGAGTATATTATATAGGTAAAAATAACATAAAGTTACAAAAATATATACGTGTAATAAATAATTAGCTTTATGTATATTTTATAAATATCAAATATCAACAATGGTCGTATTTTTTTATTTAAGACAATCAAAAATTCTTTGACGATAATGTCATAAAAAAGTCATATTAGAAGTCATTATAGTTGTCAATCAATTCTGCTTATCAATAATCGTGTATTTTAAGCGGGCGAAGCCGTGGGCGAGCCACTAGTTATCTATATGTTTAAATGTAACATTGAGGGAAAACAACGTAAAATAAGGGCTTTGTTTGTGATTTCATCAAGCCGTTTTTTAACTGTATACAATTATGTAGTTATATACACGACATCAAAATGCGAACAAACAATTTAAATATTTTATTTATCTGTCTGTCTTTCTGTTTATCAACGCTTCCTCCGGACGAGCTGAACCAATAGTTATGAGACTAACAATGAAAAATAGAGGGGACTGTGGAGTGATGTAAAGGCATTTTTACCGCTTTTTTGCTTCTTAAAATAAAATAAATAAATCAGCTTCACGCTGTATCCCGCACACTGCGGGGTAGGCAGAGGAAACCTAGACACTCCGTTCCTCACTTTCTGCCGAATTCTGGAGGCTTTGCGTATTGAGTGGCATAATTCAACGGCGCGCTTGTCCTCGGCACCAGAGCGAAGTAATGGAAATACAAATTCAAGTAAATACTTTATCTCTTCTTGTGGGGATCGAACCCACAACCAGTCGGTTTTACAGTCACACTTTGTGTCCCTGCGCCGCGACTGGCCTCCACGATTTTTTCTTAAATACTCTTAAATAAATATTCGTATAGTGGAATCAGGCGAAGCCGTGGGGGCCACTAGTTTCTTTATAAAGTATAATTTTATACATTGCTACAAATATTTATTTTAGTTTGCATTTGTATTGTAATCTATAACTAATTAAATCGTTCTAGATTAATGTACATAGATTAAATATGAACATGTATACATGCGAGTGAGCCCATTACTATAGCCCATTATTAGAGCCCATGTATTTAACATATATTCAAACAAAGATGTTTTCTGCACTTTAAAGTATAATTACTACTCCAATTGATGTACCAAATATAAATATTTCATAAAAAAAAAAACAAAACAGCTTTATTAACATAATTTTTTACAAATTGAGACGCTGAGACTACCTTGCTTGTTTATCAAGACTAATATGCTTGTGTTGGGAATGACTTGTTAGATGTTTGTGTTGCAAAAAGTTGAAAGTCATAAAAAGGTTTATATTAGCGAGGTGGTCGGTTGTAGTAAGTGTTTGTGTTGTTTCATATGTTAGTGTAATTGTATTATAAGGTAGGTTAGGCTATTTTTATTTATAATGGAGCCGGATCGCTTTCCTGACCCCCTTTAGACTTTAGAGGAGTCAGAATCAGATGAACATTTTAAAGGTTTAATGACAAAAACAATAATTTGGGATTTCCATGAATTGGAGATATTGCCTGATTGAAATATATTGTTAATTAGATTTAAAAAGACGAGTTTAGCGTTTTCATTAAGTCTAGTAATGAAAGAATAATAGACACCATTAAGATGGACTAATGTCTTTTAAATCCTATAAGACGCTTTTGAGCTCTTCAAAGGAAAAGGAAGCATCCATTTCCTCTGGAGATTTAACTAGCGTGTATATAAAGAAGTTTTGTGATGGGAGAAAAGAAGAGCCAATTTGTCTGCAAAATCATTACGACGAATAGAAGGATTATTAGAATTAGGACTGTCGGTTAGGATTGTTAAGTGACCGGCAAAATAACTTAACATTTGTCCAGAGAAGGGAATGGGAGGAGCGGGGATTCACAAAAATTAACCCAACCAAGTGTTCTATCTAGGATCCGCTCGCTTCACTTAACTGTAAACAATCCACATCAACTATTTGTAATTGGTTTGTACATAGGTGCATGTACAGAGTATACAAAAAATTCTTAATGTCAACGAAATATGCATGTGTCACTACAACAGTCATAAGCCACACGTGACCAGCTAGCAGCTTTCAAGCTGTAAAAAATAATCTTATCACATATAACACTAAGGCACTCTTTAATTACAGTTAGAAATTATGACGGAATGTGAAGAATGTATTGTGACAGGAGAAATGGCAAGAGTCCTTCGCTTATCGAGAGTTTTTGGAATAGCACCAGTAAATATAAGACCAGCTCCAACATCTAAAGAATGTAATGTGATAGCAATAGGAAATTGTTACCAAGTGTCAGCATCGAAAAAATACGGAATTATAAGTTCCGTTTTATTATTTATTACATGTAAGTAATCATAAATAATAATACTTATTTGGTGCAATAATTATTTTATTTGATCTTTTTGATGTTACAGGAACGCAATTAAATTTTGTAAATGATCTTTCCGCGTTCATTGATTGACACATTTATTTTCTTTTTTTTTTCAAATACATCAATGTAGCACATAAATTACTTATTTGCTTTTTACATTCATAATAATTATGTTATTTTTAGGGCTTATATGTGTTGTGATGTATGTGTACGTTACTGGCATAATGGAATCAGGAAAAGCGATACGCATCCGGACTGGATTATCACTCATACTGAATGCTATAATTACTATTTTACACGAGCTAGTATTGCTCTTTATAGCATTTCGAGGACAGAATAAAGTCAAGTTGATAATGAGTTACTTAACTTATATACAAAAGGTTAATCATAAGGTTATATGTTTGTAGCGTGTATGTGTATATGCCCGTTTCTTTATCACCTTGTAAGTGTCAAACCAGTAAAGTCAAAAGTCAAAGTCAAATAATTTTATTCAAAATAAGAAGTTACATGCTTCATTTTTTGAACGTCAAATAACTTACTACCAGTTCGCTAAAGTAAGTTCTTCTCAGGTCTGAGGCATAGACCTGAGAAGAGGGACTTTTTTTTAAATCAATTATACAAAACCATTTTAACATTTCTGATAATGATACTTTGAAACAGACTAGAGCGAGCATTTCAAGCCCAGAGCAATTTCATTCCCAAGGCATTGTTATCATTTATATAATCATTAATTTGGTAATAACCATTAACACACAAACGTCTTTTCACAACTCTTTTAAATTGTGATTTAGAACATTCTCGGATGTTTTTTTAGGATCTTGTTGTAAAAGCGTACACATTGTCCCATAAAAGAATTACGGACTCGAAGTAATCGGGCTACAGGTGCAATAAGTTTATTCCTATTTCTAGTATTGATATTATGTACATCACCAATTTTGGCCAAATCTTTAAGCTGACTCCGCATATCCTACGAAGAGATCGCATCTCCACAGCATTCATCTTTCTTTCATTCTTCTTCTGTAATACCTACGTTTCGCTGCCTAATAACAGAATCGTTACCAAAACTGCATTGTGTACGGCCAAACGCACAGCTGTGCTGACGTTTCGCCGTCTCAACGCAGCTAAGGCTCCGTTAACCTTGTTACCGACAGCAATACGCCTTTCCACATCCATCTCGTCTCTACCATCTCTACTGAACATACTTCCCAAGTATACCATTTCATACACTTGTTCTAATATCTTACCATTTACACTGATCTTGCATCTTTTCTTCATCTCTTTCAAAAATCAGAACCTTTGTCTTATTCGCATTGAGGCTTAGACCATTATATTCACACCCTTCTTTCAGAGTGGTGACCAATGCCTGCAACTCGCATTCTGATCATGCAATAAGCACTGCGTCATCTGCGTACAGCAGGCAATTCACATGCAGGTCACCTACTTTCACTCCCATATCACTTTGTTTCACGCCTTATATGTTATTCATTTTCTTAATATGCATAATTAGTCAAATTACTAGGATTTAACATTATGAAGTAACGAGTTCTGGTAATTTCTAAAATATTCTTATTATTCTAATTTTTTCAGTTAAATCAGGCCTTAAAAAATAGTTACTTAAACATAAAGTTAAAAAGATCTAAAATAATAATTTGGGGTTATTTTATATCAATATATATTATTGCCTTAATTTTTATATGTCAAAGGACACTCGACGTATTATTTGGCAAAAAGAGTGGTAAGTATCGGAAAAGACAAAAAAATATTATCGTGCTTAAAATTATAATAACAAAACAAATACATATTATATTTGAAATAGATAAAAACTGGAAGTATGAAGAACTAGAAAACGAACTGTCTTAAAACTATTTTCCTTCTGATTACCCTGTTGTGTGAAGGTGAAGCTACAGCGTGAAGCAGATTTTTTTTTTATTCTTGATAAGATTTCAGTGATTTCAGAAGATTGACAGAAAAGTTTTAGGTCATTTTTTTTATTTTTTATTATAGTACAACAATCACATACTTACTAATAGTATTTACTTATTTATTATATATTTATATTATTATTATATTTACTGTGTAGTTCGTAGTTTTTAAACATACATACATAATATTTTAATTATTTATGCTATTGTCAATCTATTCGGAACGTTGCTCTATAATATTATTTGAATGTACGATAATGCACTTTATATGATACGGATTTCTTCTTCTCACTTTCTTCTTTTCAGAAGGTTCATCTGAAAATAGCTTTCAAAGCATTCTTTCTTTAAATGAGCGTTTGAATTCTCATATTTTTCCATATGCAAAAAATAATTATGTGGTTTACATAAATGCTCAGAGTATTCCAGCACACTATTCTGATCTTCCTCTTTTGAAAATACTAATGCGCACGTTATATTAATATCAGAGTCATGGTTAAAGCCTTGTGGTGCCATCAATAGCATATTCGTTACCTGGATTTCATTTGATTCGAAATGTGTGGAGGAGTTGCCCTTTTATCTTCGCGCTCACATACCATTTACAGTTGTCAATTACTCCCAATATAATGCAAGTGATGCCACTGGGCCTGAACATCTTTTCAATGAACTGATGTTCACGCATACAAAAATCCTTCTTGGTATGTACTACAATCCATAACTTACAATGATTTATTTCGAATCTCTTGAAATACTGCCTGAAAGACTGACTCCTCCGTATAAGCACTCAGTGATTATGGGAGATTTAAACATCTGCCTCCTGAAAAACGATAATCGAGCAGGTCGGTTAAAGGTGGTAATAAACAGCACTAAAATTCACATTCTCCCTCTATCTTCTACTCATTTATTTAAGAACTATACTCCTTCGCTTTTGGGTTTAATTTTAGTCTCCATTCCATTAAAATACGATTTTTCAGTGGTCATCGTCATAATGCAGTTATTCTACTTTGTATCCTTCAGCATTCATATACTTATACAGTTGCAATTTGCTTTCGTTGTGTATTTACTGAATGCGACGATACGTATTCTTAACGATCGTCTACAATCTTGGGACTGCAAATGGGACTACGGTAAGATATATGATATATCTTTTTTATATACTTATTAATTGTTTCGTCAAATTCCTTGTAAAATGTCCAAATTCCTTGTAAAATTTTCCAATATTTTTTTAAAGTAGGAAAAGTAATCTCTATTAACAATAAAAAGAAAGATAATATATATAATAGATTTTTTTAGCAACCAGGGGCATTAAATGTCTTAAAAGAGAGATTTGCTTGGAGATTGAAAAAATAGTTTCATATGTCCCAAGGATCATAACTTTTCATGTTCACAAATTGTTGTTGTGCACAAATTCGAACTTTTCATGTAGTTATCAATTCAAAGTTCTAAAAGAGATCCAGGCTCATGCTAATTTTAAAAATGAACACTGCTTTCGTGATTGTGGTGTCTTCAAATGAAACTCTTCTCAAATGAGTTGTTTTTTTCGCTCAAAAGTTTAATTTTTCTAGTGCACTGTTTTAAATATAGTTTTTTTTTTCAGAATTCAACAACATAATAGTTACCAACAGGACGCATATTACTTTTCGACGTCTCTGTCAAATCTATGTTTCTATTTGTAAACTAATTACAAAAATAGACAGACACGAAAGTGTTTTCATTTTTTCTTTTATTAAGTTATAAAATTCTGGACTTGCTGGACGCATTGTACCTTATAATGTCGTCTATACAACATTTTACTACATGTAAGTAATTTTTTATCGTTCAAAGAAATACTGATCTGAGTGATATACTCAGGTATTAATTTTCTTTTTTAAAAATCAAATCAGCTTCACGCTGTGTCCCGCACACACAGCAGGATGGGCAGAGGGAACCTAGTGTTAAGATACTCCGTTCCCCAATTTCCGCCGAATTCTGGAGGTGTGTTGAGTAGCGGAACTCAACGCCGCCCTTTGCCTCGACACCGGAGTGAACAAGTGGAAACATTAATTTAAATAAATATTTGGTCTCCTTGAATGGGGATCGAACCCACAACCAGTCGATTTTACAATCACATTTTGTTCGCCTGCGCCACGACTGGCATCTCATTTCTTTTTATTTTTTTTAATCAAATATAGAGCTGGTTCAAAAATGCAATGCTTGAATGTAAAATTCATAAACAGCTTTAACAAGCTCTAAACTGACTATGGAAAAAATATATTATAATTATGGATACGTGCGAAGCATAAATTAACTATATATTTTTAGCTTTACATTGTATTTCGCAAAAAGTAGATACTGCGTTCTCATTTAGGCATTTTTATTCTCCATTTTTGACCGAATTCTGGAGGCATTGCGTGTTGAGTGGCGGAAATCAACGCCGCGCATTACCTCGTTACCGGAGTGAGAATGAAATAAAACATTTCCTCGAATGTCAATTGAACTCACAACCTGTTGCGCTTACAGTCACACGCTTTGGCCGGTATTTAATAATCTTCTACTAATCTAAACCAAATATAAAAGACACTTTTAAATTTGTAGTACCCGCCAATATCGTGCCCGCTACATTACTTGATTTTGCGGTAGAGGTCCTTTGGTTTATTTACAGAGCAGCAGCACTCATTCTCTTAATAGAACCTTGCAACCAAACTGTTACTGAGGTATAGCTATATAGATATGTTCAATAATAACTAAGGAACAGTAAAAAAAATAATCTGCTTCACGCTTTATCCCGCACACAACAAAGTAGGCAGGGAACACATTAAGACCCCCGAATTTTTGCGTGTTGAGCGGCGGAACTCAACGCCAGGCGTTTTTTTGATGCCAGAACGAAGAAATTAAAAATTTTATGATTACATTACCTTCAATAGGGATAGAATTCACGACAGTCATACTCTTGTGTCTCCTTATTATCAAATTTCCCAGGCTGGTATGGCAATTTCCAACAAGAAGTTTCCTCGGTGTATTGTATAAAAAAAAACAAAGTAAAAGTATTGTGTAAATTTGGGAGATACCTATATGTATTTTTCTACTTTACATAATATTGATGTTATTAACTTTTAAATGTTTTATTCTGATCCGTTTTCAGCTCGATAATTATGTGAAAGCAAAATATGAAAAAAGAATATTCAAGAGGATTATTTAAGGAAAACCTCAGTCAGCATTTGGTCTCCTTTTTTAACTTCATTTTTTTCAGCTTCACGTTGTATCCCGGACACAGCAAGGTTGGCAGAGGGAACTTAGTGTTAAAACACTCCGTTCCCCACTTTTCGCCGAGTTCGTTTACAACTTCATGCTGTATCTATCCCACACAAAGAAGGGTAGGCAGAGGTAACCTGGGGACCTAGGGTTTCGAGGCAAAGCGCGGCGTTGAACCCTGCCACTCAACACGCAATGCCTCCAGAATTCGGCAGAAAGTGGGGAATGGAGTGTCTTAACACTAGGTTCCCTCTACCTACCCTGCTGTGTGCGGGATACAGCGTGAAGTTGAAAAAAAAAAATAAAAAAAAAATATTAAATGTTTTCTCCTTCCTCAACCTCCTCGTTTTTTTCGTCCTCAAAATTAAATCTTGTATATATAAATGTATGTTACTATAAATAAAACTTGAGGTATAGCTGTATCTATCAAATTACAGCTCCAGGCACTGAAATTGCAGGTTAGCAATTTGATTTGGAAGACGAATAAGAATTATGATAGAGAAGAATTATTTATCTTCTGTCGTCAGCTAATAACTGATTTGCCTGTTTTTTCTCCACTTGGCATATGTTCACTCAGAAGACATGAACTAGTTACGGTAAATGTTTAATATATATCATTCTTTTTCAGGTTACGCGTGGCGCAGGAGTATAAGTGTGCGACAGATCGTGGCTTCGATTCACACTGAGTTAATTAAATATTTAATTTTTTCATATCATCGCCCTAGTAACGATGGAAAGCGCGACGTTGAATTCCGCAATGCGTCTAGAATTCGGCCGAAAGTGGGCAACGGAAGTGTCTTAATGATGATGCTTAATATGCATTTTTTTATTAATTATGACTAGGTTTCTAGGTTCCCTCTGCTTACCCTCCTATGTGAGAGACATAACGTGAACCTAGAAAAGAAATAAAAAAACATTGTTTTGTTAATTTTAATATCACTTTTTAGCTCACACTGTATCCCTCATAAAGCAGGGTAAACAAAGGGAACCCACTGATACGACATTCTGATACCCATATTCTGCCGCATTCTCGTGACATTGTGTTTTGAGTAGCGGAACTTAACACCATGCTTTGCCTGTAACACCAGAGCGAATTTCCTCGAAAGGTAATCGAACCCCCAACCTGTCCTGTTTACAGTCTCTACCTTTTATGAATTCTCGAAAATCTCCTTTATTATGATAATTCATTATTTTTAGGATTCTGTACATCTTAAGGAAAAAAGAAACCTATATAACATCACTTTATTATCCGTCCGTCTGTCTTTGTGTCTGACTGTCTGTCAAGAGCATTTATCTTAGAAACGCTTGGAAGTATCGAGTTGAAATTCAAATTGTATAGTCAAATCGACGGTTCCTGGATTTTCTAATAAAATCTTATTTCTACATTTACTTAAAAAAGATATAAAGATAACGCGTATTTTGCGTATTCCGTAGAAATGCGTATCTTGACACTATAAAGGAAATCATAACTAATATGGTACTTCCGGTTGACCTAGAATTATGAAATTTGCAGCTACCATCTACAGGTACTACTAGTTCAGGAAAACTATACATTTGTGGTTAAATCCTAAAAAATAATAGGTGTAATCCTAAAAAATATATGCTAATTTAGAAGAGGGGTAAAACTTAGTATTAAAGTTCAAGTGAGGCAATGGTTCCAATTTTTGCACAAAACGCGGTAAACTAGCCTAACTAAGCTATACATTATTATTGTTTTTTCAGGTAATTGGAGTAATTTTCACCTTTCTAGCTATTATCACACAATTTCATCTGCGAGATGGACTGGCACAGTAATTTACAACACGTTTTAAGTATAAATAATATGGAAAAATATGAGTGTGGAATGTTCCTGTCTAAATTATTGTTAGAAAATAGAAAAACATTGTATGTGTATAGACACATTATTCTTTCTTCCATAATCATCACCGTCATCAATAACATCATCATCATTTTAGCTTTTTTGTACTGGTTGCCACCCCTTAGGCCCTCTACCACGATGGGTTCCACAACTCTCGCATACAGCAACTTTTGTGCGCTCTGACACATAATTATACAATCTCGAGTGTGTGAGAAAAATGATTCAACTGAATGTTCAAGACAGTAGTTTAAAAATGCTTCTTCTGGTGTTAATGCTTCTTCGTGTATTAGGGGTGTGTTTGGTCTTTTTATAATTTAGTGAAACATTTAATACTTAACAAATACATTTATATACATATACTACTAAATCAAAATATTTTTATTTTAAATTTCGCACAGTAAATTTGAATATCTGTATTAGAAAAGAAAATCAATTCAGCCTACAGACACTGATTTGCTATTTATCTTTATAGGTTCTGTGGACTTTTATAAATTTTGCCATTGTTCACATAGGTATATATTCGTATCGAAGTTTGCCTTTTAATTGGTAATAAATAGTGTTTATTTTGTTTTCATAGTTATAAATGTAAACATTTTCATTTTATGTAAAAGTTTATTTCATTTAAGTTTTATTTCATTGTGACAAAAGACTACATCGTTGACAGCATAAGATTTTATTTAAATTAAGAAACGTAACACTCTGTGACGATTGTTCCTAATAAAAAGGTTTTAATTACATTTAGTTTTATTTGTAAGATTCAGCCCCATGTAGCGTAACAACCGCTCCCTTTTTTTTCGCTGGGAAATGTATTTACGCAGACTACTCATACGGAAGACCAGTGCCTTACGGATGAGCGCTACTGTGGAACTTACCGGTGAAACCGATCCTACCCATTAAAATCCAATGGAAACCTTCTCCACCAAAATAAGACGCCGCAGGATTGCTCGCGCATACTAGTGCGACGCCTCAGTGGAAGGCAAGCCTATTGCGGGCCACCGTCACTTTCAGGGTACCCTGGGGTTTCTCTTAGAGTACTCGGTGATTTGCAGGAGGATCACTGGTCAGTGAGTCTGAGTCTCCCGTCTGAGTCTCCCGCAGTAGCTCCTCTAGGGTAGGGGGAGTAGAAGACCGCATAGCGTCTACTTCTACCCCCTGGCCTACGGCGGCGGAGCGAGTCTGTATTAATGCTGTACTCACGCACCTGCTTCGCAGTCTCCTTCAGTGCCATAACTGATTCGCAGAACGAGATCATTGCAGACCAGGTCCTCTCACTGTTCAGCGTGGCTTCGCTCTATTCAGCCCTATGTAGCGTAACAACCGCCCCTGGTGCAAGGTTGAAAATTATCTTTTTTCGTTACAATTTGTTCATTTATATCAATTCTACAAAATGTATCTTAAATTTAAATACTGAGTAGTTACTTAAATAAACATACATACACTCGGATAAAAGAATCTATTCTTATAATTCACGAACTTGCAGTCTATGACTTGTAATATACAGGGTAAAACCCACTGCGCTCCTTTTGCGGGGTCAGCATATAGGCTAAAATATGTAAAACTCATATCTAAAAAAATATATATTAATATTCCTCAACAGCTTAGACGTAGAATTATTATTTTCACGTCTTGATTTTTATCCATACTGTATTACGTGTGACGCAGTTACAAATATATATCAATAACGTAAACTACTACAACTATAAAAATACTATTAAACATTGCCGATCTGCCACTTTGCCAATTCGAAAAAAAAAATGTGGCAATGGGGGCAGTTGCTTGTAGGCATGTCGGAAGCAATCGGCTCATATCGGAAGGAACTCGTGTGAAGTATTGTTATTGAGTGCATATCACTTATTGCAATTACATAGAATCTCTTTCCAAATCATTTAGAAACATATAGACGATATGTGTTTTTACTGTGTTTTTTAAAACGTTAACCGCTTCCGATTTCTAAAGTAAGTTTTTATACCATTGTGTGTGAGATACACATCGCCCAAATTTTGATATTCTCAAAATTAAGGGCTATTTCTTATTAAAAATCTTTGCTGAATTTCATATAGTTAAAATGATTATCAAAAAACAAAGGTACTACTTTAGTGATCATTTTATTGTTTTAGTAATTTTATTGTGGTGTAATAAACAACTGTCAGGTTAGACTGAGAGAAAATACAGGTCTGTGCAGCACCTTTGAGTTTGTGTGGTTACACCTCACTATTTTTATAATCTTGGCTCCTGATTGAACTTGAATTTTTAATATGTAAAATTAAGTTGTGTGCGTGTAAGTTAAGAAAAAAATCAAAAATAAAATTTCAAAAAGTAAGGCGAAAGTCAAATACAAAATGTAAAACATGCAAAAAAGTAATTTAAAATGGATGTTTTTCAAAGCTAAAAAATGTTTCTGTTGTAAGTAATATATTCTCAGAATCAAATCAGCTTCACGCTGTATCCCACACACTTACGGCAAAAAGTGGGGAACGGAGTGTCTTAACACTAGGATCCCTCTGCCTACCCTGCTGTGTACGAGTACTGCGTGAAGCTGATAATAAATCTTAAATTGTAAAAATTTTATATCGAGATCCATAAATGTACAAATCCAAAGCCTTAAAATGTAAAATATTACTTGGACATGTTTGTTGTAATCAATTTAGTGGCGGCAAAATAGTTAAGTTCATTTTATTTATTATATATTTTGATTTTATTTGTTTATGTATTTTTATATTTTATAGTTATAGTTGACAACTTAAAATAATAACAGGACTCTCTTAAGGACATCTATATACTTATAATAAAATCATATGTCTGTGAACTTAGCAGAGCATTGTCCAGCAGATCAAAAATAAAATTGAGTTCTCTTCGCATGCAGCTGAGTTCTATTGTTCCTGATAGATTTTAAAAATAGTTAGCTAAAAAAGTTATTTGAAAAAATGATCTGCTAACTTCCCCTGGTAGAACATTTTTTGTAATTAGTTCGAAAGGTAAAGTAATTTTATTGCACTTTTAAGTCGCAGTATGTATGTATATTCTCATTGTGGATGCACCTTAGACAGACACTATCTTCTTAAAGAATATTAAGACGTGATAGAAAAAGAATCAAAGTAGAAGGTATTAAATTAATATCTCAAACTGTTCTCAAAAATTGTGATAATGTTTTTATATTTGAATTTCAATCTGTCTCAACTATGACATCTTTACTGACTAAAGTGACTAATTCGTTGGAAAAGACAGAATATACTATTACACATACATAATAGTTAAAATTGTAAGCAACGCTCACAATCTCTGATTCTTATTGTATACAGTCAAAGACTAGAAGAAATTATAAAATGAAGAATTTAAACTGAAGTCTCTGCACGATACGGCGTAGAGTGACAAGCGAGGCTCCTCACAGTGTAACGCGTCGCATCCGCTACCGCCGCACCTCTGACGACCTAGTGATACACCGGGAGACTATAGTACCCGAGGTGCACTACTGTGGCCTTCTAAATAAATATTTTTATAAACCTTGACTTGAGGTAACTTAATAATACTCAATCATTCTTTTGTGGCTTCAAGGTCACTAAACACCATTTATTAGAATGTCTATATACAGCTCTATCCACCTACGAGAATTACTGTACTTCTATATAACGAAGACAGTATAATTATACTTTCAAGTGTATGTTAATATTGATGCAATATCAAAATGGTATTTGTAGAATTAAAATAATTCAACGCTCTGTTTACGGCCGCAAGCCTAGGCTCGAGTACCGTAGGGGGCGCCTTTACCGCCGATGACATCCTCAAGTAGCTCCGTTTTGCATGCAGTTTCTCAAAATTATAAAAAAATATATTGAGAGTATAAATTATACAATTTAAAAATTGGCAAATGTTGTATAATCAAAGAATTTGGGCTCGCGAGTTTGGGAACGGAAGTATATTAATGGGAACGGAGTGTCTTAACACTAGATTCCCAGGTCCGTTTACCCTGTTATATGCAAATTGCAAGGTGATAATATTATAATATTACCCTGCTACATGCATAATACAGCTTGAAGCCAAAAAAAGAGGTAGGAGGGCACTAAGACTGGAATTCTTAAAATTTCTACAGGAACGAAAATATACTACATTTTCTATTTCACATTTTATTTATATTCCACAAAGACAAAATTGCAAGTAATGAGTAGCTTAAGTATAAATCAATAAAATACACACCACATGTGGCGATGGTTTATTCGTCTTATCACTTATTATAACAATAATTTATCATGAAACGTCACTTTCACTATCTTAACCATGCGTTTAATCTCTTCTCTATATATAATAAAAGGATAGAAAAGTCAATTCTGTACATGAAAGATATAAAAAAAATAAAAATTAGGTCGGTTTATATGTCGATTATAGAACCTAAAAAACCACTCAACAGAATTCTTGTCTGTCTGTCTGTCTGTCTGTCTGTCTGTCTGTCTGTCTGTTTGTTTGTTCGTCAATCACGCAAAAACTACTGGACAGAAATTAATGAATTTTTGCATGGTATTAGCCTAGGGTCTCAAGGTACATTTTTTTTGGGTTTTACTCCGAATTTCATTATAGTTTTATTTAAAAAAAATAAAAACTGAAAAATGTAAATTACTTAAAATACCGATAACTACTATATGAAATTAATTTATTTTTAGCATGGTAATAGTTCAAAACCTAATGCAACTTATAGAATAGTTTTTATCATAGAGTACAAAGAAATTTTACCAGAAAAAATAACATAATTATATTTTTTTATAAAAAAAATCGACTTCTTCAATTTCAATCGGATTTCATACTCTGAACTTAACCAAACTTTCCCCAAACTACCCTTTATGTGTACCCTTTCTAATAAAAAAAGAATTATTAAAAATCGGTTGAGTTGATATTGAGATATTAGTCCATTTGTCGCGCACATACATAATGTAAATTTGAGATTTATATGATTTTTTCATAGATACCATTGTCGGAAATGAGCTAAATTAAAATAGGACTACACGGGACACACTAGCTTCCAAATAAAAAAAGAATCATCAAAATCGGTTCACACAGTCAAAAGTTCTGAGGTAACAAGGATAAAAAATACAGTCGAATTGATGACCTCCTCTTTTAAGAAGTCGGTTAATAGAAATTTGACATAATTAAATTACGATTATTGTATTTAACCACAATTTAAAAGAAGAAAGTAAATTGAGGCCGTTCGTGGCACAGGGGCACAAAGTGTAAACTGGTTGTGGGTTCTATTCCCACTTGAGGAAATTAAATATTTATTTAAATTTATATTTCCATTTCATCGCTCTGGTGTCGAGGCAATGTGCGGCGTTGAGTTTCACTACTCAGCACGCAATGCCTACAGAATTCCGCGGAAGTAGGAAACAGGAAGTAGTGTCTTAACACTAGGTTCCCTCTGCCTACCCTGCTGCGTGCGGGATACAGCGTGAAGCTGAAAAAAGAAGTACAATTAATAGTTGTAAACAACGAATTTTTGCTTTGTTTTGACGTTTAAAATATTTTTTTTTTTGACGTTTAAAATATTTTTTTTGTTTTGACGAATAAAATAATCAATAAAAAGTTTAAAATAGTCAACGTTGGTGACATTAACAAAAATAGTAAAGTAGGTATATTTTTCGGGACTAGCTCAAATGGCGATATCTGCAATAAAAAGTACAGTAATACCCGGACTTACGCTACCCCGTTTTACGCGAATTCGGAGATACACGGTTTTTCATTTTGATTGCCGTGCATCGGCTCTCTCGCTCTGCCCGCTCAGTGTTCAGTTTGGGACAGGTTTAAACATGTTCCGCGTGAAATTGTTTTACGTACGCAGTGCGTTTTACTTATAATCTCTAATTATGTCGTCTAAAAGAACGAAAAATGAGTCATTTGAGCATAACAAGAAAAGAAAAACACTGTCTTTGGCGTGTAAACTAAATATAATTAAAGACTTTGAAGTAAAAATGAAAATTTGTGAATTGGAAAAGAAGAAAAATTTAACTCGGCCTGCAACATTGTTAGAATATATGAAGCCTTCGACATCAAAATAACTCCGGTTTGAGTTACTTTATTCATAACAATGTAATTTTTTTATTATCCTACACTTTATTAAACATTTTTCTTCTAAATTATGTTTTTTTTTTAAACTCTGGTCCTGATTAAAGAAACTTTATATGCAAAGTTGAACCCCGACTAACGCGAATTAGACTTACACGACAATCGCTCGGTCCCTCGGTCCGGGGTATTACTGTGTATGTATTTGGAAAGTAAATTCTGATTGTGAGTTCATAGTTTATAAAACTTTATATTGTGTTTAGATGACGCGGTGATATTAATACATTTTAATCATTGGCGTTATATATACATTGCATTTATTTACAGTAGATATATTTCTCAAGAGAACTTTCTCAAGACTTTATATATAAAAATACATTAAATAATCATGTTAAGAAAGTATCAAATATATTTAATAAATTAAACTTAATGTCATCTTATGTTATCTGTTAAAATATCGTGAAGCTGATTAAACTTAATGTTATATTCAAAACAAATGAATTGTATGTAAATTTATTAATACGTTTCAAGTATGAAAAAAAGAAAAAATGCAATATAATTGCGTTTTTTTCCTTTTTTTTCCAATATTTTATATTTCTATTATTTATATCGATATATCGGGGACGTAAATGCGGAAACAGAGCCATCCCATCTTAGTACAAAATAACCTCTAAAAAATGTATTTACATGTTATAGTTAAAGAATAAAAAGAATGTGTGATTCCTCTATAGAATATATTATTCTACATTATATCATAAAAACAGGTTTAAACAGTGCATATGAAGGTATCCTCCTGTAGTATAACTATTTTCAATTACTATCAACACTACAATGTCAATACTATTTGGTATTATAGTGTAATTTTGAACATTTTGAATATTTTCCCGCCATTATGATGAAAAACATAGAATATTTTTTAATTTGAAAAAATAATTTATTAACTATAAGAATATTGGTAGTTTTTCAAAAGGTATAAGAATTAAAAATTGCCTAAAATATGCTTTCTTCGCAAGTGTTGTAATAACTATTGGTTTTTATTAACCAAAAAAATACTATAAATATTAAATATACTCAATTATACAGAGTTTTTTTTGTCAGCACCACTTTAAATGAAACTACAGTTTTAACTACTCTATAAAAAACCCAATAATAAAAAGTTATTTTTTCAAACAAAATAAATAATAAAATTATCGTTGTAAAATAAAATATAATTTGTCGAGAACGACGCACGCAAACATAAACCTATCAAAGGGAAACCGCCGCATACGCCTCATTCCGAAATCGAGTTGTAGGTATTGGCGGCAAAGTTCAAAGTTGTAAAGATTTTATTATTGTAGTATTTTTGTAGTAGATGTGTTTACGTTATTGGTAACTATGCGTAACCGCGTCACACGATATATAGATATGAATAAACATCGTGAAATGAAAAAAAAAACCTACGTCTTCACTGTTGATGTATCTTGCTTAATTTCTTATGGGTTTAAAATATTTTACCATATATGCTGTTTCCGTAAATGGAGCGCTGACGCTTCTCTTCTCCTCTTTGTTAAAGGCCGTCGCGGCACAGGGGCACAAAGTTGTGACTGTAACGCGACTGGTGTGGGTCCGATCCCCACTTGGAGGATTGAATTATAATTTAATAATATTTTCATTTCGCACATCAGTCACACATACGCAATATCTTAACACTAAGTTGCCCTGCTAAAGGCGGGATAAAGCGTGGATCTGGTTTTAACTTTGTGTGAACCGATTAAAATAAAGCCCAGTCCAGTTGAGGCCAGTCGTGGCGCAGCGGCACGAAGTGTGACTGTAAAACCTACTGGTTGTGGGTTCGATCCCTACTCGAGGAGATGAAATATTTACTTAAATTTATATTTCCATTTCTTCGCTCTGGGGTAGAGGTTAAGCGCGGCGTTGAGTTCTACCACTCAACACGCAATGCCTCCAAAATTCGGCAGAAAGTGGGGAACGGAGTGTCTTAACACTAGGTTCCCTCTGCCAATCCTGCTGTGTGCGGGATACAGCGTGAAGCTGATTAAAATAAAACTAATACTCAATATTTAAGGGCAGTTTGCCAATATACAAATAAAAAAAATATTTAAATCGGTTAAGCCGTTTCTGAGATTATCGTGAAGAAACGCACAGACAAACAGACAAACTGACCAAGTTTTATTACATTGTTAATTGTAATATCTTCTATGTACAGACACCGATAAGTTAAGATTTTATTGTAAGTATCGATAAGTTGTGTTTTTATTTCAAACATTCAATTGAAGATTCTTATGGGAGGTACAAAAATGCGACCTAAAGTTTTAATAACTTTCTCATAACAAAAAATTAATTGCGCTGCAAACATACATAATAGGTATATCAAAACACGAACATAATTCATTGTGTTAAGTAAATAATTCTGTGGTATAAGCGGGCGAAGCCGCGAGCGGGTCGCTAGTAATAAAAATATAAGAGCGAATTCTAAAAATATTTTATTTTTAGAATTCTTTGAAATTTAATATCAGTTATAAGGTTGATGCATATTCAATTCATTAATTGATTTCCAATTTGATCTCTTAGACGAAACTGTGTAGTAATAACCATGAACGTGAAGAGCACACTACTTAACTGAAAAAGAAACGCATACTTTATTTATATCGCGGTTACTGGACGCCATTCTTATTGAGATATGACCAACTGTACTCAAAAAACTAGAATAATTTTCATCCTCGCTCCAATGAAACAAGCGGTAGCGGTTCACGGAAGCCAAATATATTCCGTGCGGGCGGGAAGTGAGGAACTGTCTGGATAACAGTTATAATTTCGCTGACTATATAAACCCAAGAATAAATTGTTACTTACGAATACCAACTGTTGCCTCGTAAAAGGAAACATCCCAAGAGGAGAGAACACTGGTGTATTAACCAATAGCAGCCGAGAAAACTTGTGTAATTCTTCTTTAAACTCTATTTTTGTAGAAATGCTTAATAATTCACTAGTAATAACTTTAAGTGTTTCCAGCTGTAATAAAAGTAATTTAACTTAATATATTCATTATGGGATTATCAAACATCTGTGATGCTGCATAATGGCGTCCCAAATTCTAGACCCAATGGATTGCAATATACAGTATCAGTCATAGTGTCGGTGATATTGGTACGACACTAACATTGAGAAATAACGTAAGAGTATATCGTTTTGTGAACCCCAAAGTATTATTCTGTAAGACCGTTACTTAAGTCGCCCGAATAAATAAGTTTTTTTTATTCTATCCTCATTACTACTGGATCAGAAGTTATTGTATCGTTACAAAAATCGTTTGATGGTATTCTTTTCTATCGATCTACTCGCTGACCACTAAGCCATACGTTCTTATCAAGCTACGTCGAAAGTTTTATACGCTTGTTACAACTTATTAAGTTGTTAGTATCTCTTTAGGGAGATTTTTACAAATTTCCGAACGATAATTACTAAGAAATATTGGCGTCTGGCAAGAGAGAATACTATTTTTTAAATATTTTTAAACATTTTTTAAAGTGTTATTCCACACTTAGGAAAGAAAAATACTTATTTAGGAAACGTATAAACCTGGTCGGTTTCCAGGAGGCGCGGGTTTGAGTCCCGCTACGTTCAAATTTTTATACGTTTCCTAAATAAGTATTTTTCTTTCCTAAGTGTGGAATTACACTTTAAAAAATGTTTAAAAAATACCTAAAAGTTGTCTAAGATTTATATAAATTAGAAACATTCCTGTAAAGTTTGTGTATTTGTAGCATTAAAATACCTCGTAATTGATTATTTATTTAAAACAGTATATTATTTTATTGTACTTGATGAAGGTTTTTAATTAAGGCTATTGATAATAATAAGTTTAGTTTATGTTACTTAGTTTAAGTATTAAGCTTAAAGTATTTACGAGTATATTAATGTTGGTAGGCTAAAAATACCTTTGTGTTCAATGATTGTTATTTTATGTAGATTTTAAAGAATAAAGAAAAAATCAAACTGCGTAATAGCGGGGAAACCCGCTCACTCGTGATGGTGAAACTGTTGCACACCTTAGCCTTAGCCTTAGCCGACCACGCCGACTATTGAGACTATTGTAAAGGCGGACATTTGTTAATCTCACTCAATAGCCCAGTAGCCAGTCCATCTAAATTCCATTCCATAGTCCTAGTTTAGATTTCCACATTTTCATAGTTTCTACGCATTAACCGGCGACTATCTCTGGGCAATTACCTGTGGTTACCCAGAAATGAATCCCGGCTGTTGCGTCACAATAAAAAAACATTTTTATATTCTCTAAGGGGCCTCTACGTGTTAGACCTGTGTCCCCACGCAAGCCTTGCAAAGGACCGGGTTCTTTTGAACTTTAATGCAGATTTTAAAAAAAACAAAACAACTTACAAATTTAAAAATAATAATTTAAAAAAAAAAAAAAAAAAAAATAGCTTCACGCTATATCCCGCACACAGCAGGGTAGACAGAGGGAACCTAGTGTTAAGACACTCCGTTCCCCACTTTCTGCCGAATTCTGGAGGCATTGCGTGTTGAGTGGCAGAACTCAACGCCGCGCTTAACCTCGGCACCAGAGCGAAGAAATGGAAATATAAATTTAAGTAAATATTTCATCTCCTCGAGTGGGGATCGAACCCACAACCAGTCGGTTTTGCAGTCACACCTTGTGCCGCTGCGCCACGACCGGCCTCAATCAAAATAATAATTAAAAAAATACAATAAGGCGAAGGGTGTTACAAAAGAAGAATAAAAGAAAGATGAATGCCGCGGAGATGGAGCAGCAGAATCAGCTTAGCTGATCGAATCCGGAATGAAGAGATACACAGAATGCTAGGTACTAGCGAGGATGTCACGGTGAGAATGAAGAAGAACATGCTCAGCTGGTTTGGGCACGTCGAACGAATGAGTAATGAAAGAATGGCAAAAAAGATTTATGATGGAAAAGTAAGTGGTAAGAGAGATAGAGGGAGGCTTCTGCTGACTTTCGAAAACACAGTATCAAATATACTGAAGCAAGGTCACGTAAAAAGCACGAGGATCCCCCGGAGAGCCTGTATGAAGAGGTTGATGATAGTGGACGAGGCAAAAAAGGTATGTAGAGACGTAGCGTATAAAAATGTATAAAAATCCTCAGTTATCTAACTAATGATATTTATTCCTTATATAATACCAAAGCATGCCATGAATAAAAAAATATAACAACAAAAAAAATATTATTAGAAGTGTTTATACTTCTAATAATATTTTTTTTGTTGTTATATTTTTTATTCATGGCATGCTTTGGTATTTTTTGATTGTTATCATATAAAATTTGTTAAGTATAGCCCTGGTCTCCTATATTTTCTGTAGACCTACAGTTATGGAATATGGCACGGAGTGAGAATGTATTATATAAGTAAAGGAAAAAAATCCGAAAAAGTAAAATTATAAGCATTTTATAAATAAAACTCATTACAAACTTATATTTGCAGCTCGTTTCAAACATAAAGAATAATATAAAACATAAAGAGTGCAAATGCTCGCAAATTTAAGTTTGTCAATTTTTATAACCTGTACTTCCGATCTTGTACGTCGAAAATTCTGAAAATAACACTTAACCGATTTTTTTTCTATTTGACAAGTTTTAGAAATAATTGCCGCTATCTACTGGAAACTATCTTGTTTTTGAAAAATGGTTAATAATATTTTATTACCTTCGCTCGAGTTTGATGACATGGCTCTACCAATATCACTACAGTTGTTCCTCTGACGATGATCCAAAAAAATTCTAACATATTATCCGTGAGAAAATCGATTGTAATGTGTTCTGAAATTTATTTACACATTTGCAAAGTATTTTTATATTATAATAATATATTTCATTAATAGTATTAGTATACTATTAATGAAGTATTTAATAATATAAATGGCATTAATATTATAATATATTTACCTATACGGAATTTCAGCATATTTGAAAATATATTATAAAAGTATTTTTTATAGATTCACGCTGAATGCAGCATATATATAACATATAATGTATAGATATTTCATTTTTCATTGTCCAACTTATTTTTGATACATTGCGTATTGAGCGACGAAACTAAACGCCGCGCATTGTCTTGTCGCCAGAAGAAATAAATGAAAATAATTTCTCGAAATAGTTATCGAAATTAAAATCATCGTGATAGTCAGTCGCTGTGGCACTGTGACAAGACGGCCAGTAGTAGAGTTTTTAAACATACCAGTATTTTTTTTATTATTAAATCTATATCATAAGAAATCAGACAAATTACATGTATAATATGGGTACCTCTAGACATAAATGATGAAAGTATCAGGAACAATGCGTCCATTATATCAATTAATTTATAGAAGAAAATGCTTAAAATGACAAATCCTTCTTGCTCTTCAATTTTTTTAACAAGTTTACATATAGAAGTGTATGTTCCACAGAGTCGTTCTATCGTTTTGTATGCTGAATTAGGAGTTGTGTTTTCCAGTAAGTCTAATAACATTACATTCACAATATACAATTAATAAAAGGAAAAAACGTGAATAAAATAAATTTTACAACTTAAAGATTTTAACAAAAAATTGCTAAGGAAAAGTTTACTAAACTTTTTTTTAGCAATTTTAGTCAGTAAAGTTACGTTTAACAGTCATAGAAAATGGAAATGCACTTGTCCCAGAAATATTTGAAGCCAGTAATATCAGCGTTTTCAGATTTTATCGTATATCATCAAACAATGTTTTGGTAATTTTTTTAATATTTAAGTATTAAAACAAACTTTATATAGTGATAACTGTATAAATAACCTTCAACATTTTATGTGTTATTCCAAATCTATCACGTTTCCTAAATAAGTATGTATACATAACCGTCACGAAAATACATATAATCATCTCGTAATAACTCAAAGTCAAATAAGTTTATTTGATTTTGAGTTATTACCGCTTGAACTGCACAACATTTTTTTTATATTTGCGGCGCACTCATAGTGACTTCTAATGTAAAAAATCAAACACTTTGTATTTGGTATTCGTAATTGTTATAAGGGCTTGTAATTATTTTTTAAAAAATACGACATATATATATATATTTGTATAACAAATATAACTTAAAGCACCACTACTTATGATCAGTTCAGTAGTTTTTGCGCCTAATGAAGCCACCACCAGAAGAACCATCATCCACCTCATTCAGAAGAAAGAGCGTTTTATTCCCAAATAAGATTTCTTCTATATTCAAACGACTCTGTTGCACACAATAATATATCTCTTATCTGGGTATGCCAATAGGGCATAGGCCTCCTCCAACAACTTCCACTGCTACCTTTCCTGAGTCACCCGTCTCCATCGTGGGCCAGCGATCCTTTTCAAGTCTTCTTCCCATCTCTTGCATTGTCTTCCACGATTCCTTTTCCATATCTTGGGTCCGTAATTGACTTACTCCATTTTCCAGATTTGTCCCGCATCATGTGACCGGTCCATCTCCATTTTTGTTGGTCAATTTGTTCAAGGATGTCGGTTAATTTAATTTTCATCCTAAGATCGGTGTTTCTGGTTCTGTTTTGACGTTTTGATCCGGTCATGCTGCGTTCCATCGCTCTTTGACAAGTTGCAAGCTTGTGTGCTATTCTCCCTTTGTGGTATAAAATATATTCTGTATACTCTTCGATTTTCTCTTCGAGTCTTTTCATTTCGCTTATGCCTAGTATGTCACACTTCACCTTTTCCAAGGTATTTTCTAATTATTGGAATTAATTAAGCTTTATGAAAAAAAATAAGCTTTCATGCGTTCTGAGGGTTCGTGAATTTAGTATTGCAATATTGTATACTTTGGATCTTTTAGTTGGAGCGTGTTGGTCTTGATCTCCCACGGGGACCAGCCGTACTGGAACACATTTTGGTTGTTGTGGTACAGATTGTCGATTTGATTTTCCGGTTGGAAAGTCATGAGTTATATATGAATTGTCCTTCATCTTCTTTTTATTCTTCAAAATCTGAATTTTTCTCTGCAAAGTGGTAGTACAGAGTAGTATTGGTCTAATTTTTTCAGTCCTTTTTTTTCTAACCTTTGCAATTTGGCAATCTCTCCGCACTCGATTTTCACGTTGATTTTACTTAGAGTCGAAGTCACAAGAGATTTCAAGTCTTCATGGTTTTCCTTTTCTATTTCTGGTAGGCCATGGAATATTACGTTGTTTCTCTTACTATTTGCTTCGAGATTTTGTATCTTCTTATTTAACTTGTGTACTTCAACTTTCAGTTTCTCGTTTTCTTCCATTATTAGTTAGAGCTTTTCCTCTACCTTTTGCAACACAGCTGCCGTGACACTTTCGGTTATAGTTTTCATTTGTATGTTTAGTTGTTCAGTCATCTTTGACAGAAGCAGCAACATCTCAGGTGACAGCACGGTAGGATTTTTTTTCTGTTTCCTTGTACCGTGAAACAGAACGCAAAAACTGACAAGTTTTCGACCGCAACTTTTTCTTCTCAGTTTTGGAGATATTCGAATGTATTTCAAAGAATCCACGCACAAGATACTTTTTAAGTATGACTAATACCCTGGGTTTATTTTTTGTCTGGGTTTGTTTATATACCGATATTTCACACTAACACCGGAACCGGAAACCCTCTCACATACACTATTTATACTAAGACACACCTTTAGGGATGAAATTTTGCAAAATCCCTTCTTAGTTAATACGTACGTCCTAAAAATTAAAAAAAATAGACTCCTAGCACTTGTAATAATGAAGTTTCATGCAAATTATCAACTCGGAAAACAACACCGAAATCGAATATCCTAAAAAAATGTTTTAATAGGCATCTACGTCCTATAAATAACGCCCAGCAAAATTTAAACTCCTAGTACTTGTAGTTTCTGAGATTTGGTGACGAATGAGTGAGTGCACTTTCTATTTTATATTTAATTCAAGAAATTAAACGATTAATTGTCAAATAATTTACCACCAGTTCATTAAGGTCACTTGCGCAAGAAACCCAGCGGTTTTTTTTATATAATCAAAAAGAGTAATCGTGTACAACACTTACTATACAGCTTCAGCTTAAATTTCAGTGTTTGTAAACGCTCACTAAGAATATTTATTGTTCCATTCAAAAAAAGTATGATAAACATGAATCGCAACTGAATCAACATTATGCAATTATACCATATGAAGTAAATTGCTTGTTTTACAAAAATTGACGCTGAAAAGCAATCAAAAAATTTATTAGTACATTCTCCATATATTAGATAGCGGATTGGTTAGGTTAACCAAACCAAAAAACCAAATTAGTAAAATAATTATATTTTAAATTATTATTAAATAATATATTTGTAAACATTACTGAAAAGAGGATCTAACCTACAATCATATTTTACTTGGGTGTACTCTATTTAATTCACTACTTTTTATATAAAAAGGAAAGAAAACAATGTTACGTAACGCGTTGACAAAACTCCCGCTCCTGGTACATATTTAAAAATTGAACAAAATGCATTTATGCGTTACGCAATAGTTGATCGTCAATTATTAATAATATTTTTTTTAGCTTTAATCAGTATCTCGAACATAGCAGAGTAAGCAGAGAGAACCTAGTGTTAAGACACTTAATTCCCATTAAGACACTTCCGTTTCCCACTTACCACCGAATTCTGGAAGCATATATTGAATGGCGGAACTCAACGCTGCCGTTTTTCTCGTAATCAGTGAGAGGAAATGAACATAAATAATAATACTTAATTAGAAAATTTATAAAAAAATTAACATAGCGGGACTAGGATACGCGCCTCTTTGATAACCTTCCAAGCTGACCAACTAAGCCATACGTTCAATGACGGTCTTGGACGGTTTCCAAATAGATGCGGATTCAAATCCCGCTCCGTTCAAATTTTTATAATCAGCTTCACGCTGTATCCCGCACACAGCAGGGTAGGCAGAGGGAACCTAGTGTTAAGACACTCCCCTCCCCACCTTCTGCCGGATTCTGGAGGCATTGCGTGTTAAGTGGCAGAACTCAACGCCGCGCTTAACCTCGACACCAGAGCGAAGAAATGGAAATATAAAGGAGAATGAAACTTTTGGGCCGTCACGTAAAGAATTGAGATGTGATCTAAAAAATTACAATTTTTTTTTTATTTTTAGAATAGCAAATAATAAATTAATTGACAATCTGGAAGTGGAGAAAAATGAAAAAAATAAGATTTAGATCCTTAATCAATTAAAATCAATCATATATTAAGTCAGAGATGTGACAGCTGATTGACAATCACACCTTGTCTAATGATTTTTTACATTTTTGCATCTGTTTGTCATCGCAAAATCAGGCCATTAAATAAAAAACATTAAAAAAAAACATTTGCTTCTGTCATTACGTTCGTGTCATAACGCATCGACATTTTGAATGTTTTCCCGTTTGTTTGATATTTTCAACGACTACTGTTTTGTTTTTCTCGGATTTTGACTCTGACTACTTTGTACGACCCTCGCTTCCTCACTGGACTCTGAAATCTTTTGGATCTTACGACCGCCACGCTATGGATATGAATCGCTGTGTGAATTGTGGGATAGCCAATGGACACTGCAATACCCTAGTCCGACTACCTTTAGACGATGAAAACCACCACAACCTGGTTACTTAGAGGTGTGATATAATCCCGACATATAAGCAGGAAAATATATTTCTGTTACATTTTAGTTGACAGCTTTCGTAGAGAACGGGAAGCTATTGCTATGAAATACTGCAATTGTATTGTAGGAAGACGAATGGTAGGCTGCTGTGCTCATGTTATGAGTATTATTAAGAAGAATAAAATATTCATTAAAATGTGTTTTATTTATAAATAATAAACATTAATGCTTAAACAACTCAGTGATCACATATTTTATAGAAGTTGATATTCAAGAAATTGGTCTGCGAACTTAACCTCACTTTTATCAAATCTCTAATAACTCAGCTCTCAGATTGCCAAAATTTATATAGTTTTCAAGGAGGGAATGATGTACCTAAATCTATTAAATCATACCATTTTCATATCTTTACATTCTGGGCCCAAAAATGTATGGAATAGTTTCAGTCTCCTTTAAGTAAATATTTCATCTCCTCGAGTGGGGATTGAACCTACAACCAGTCACACCTCGTGCCGCTGCGCCACGACTGGCCTCAAATTTTTATACATTTTCTAATTTAGTGTTTTTCTTTCTTAAGTGAGAAAAAACACGTTTAAAATGCTAAAAAGTAAATAATAATGTTTTTTATTTTTATAAAATTATTTTATTAAGTATGGCCAACAATTGAAACTTGTAAAACACTCACCGTCCTTATTGTAAACTAACATTTCTTTAATCCTCTGATACATGTAAACAGATCCAACGATGTAAATTATAGATAATGGCAGTCCTACAATTGTATTTGCAAATTTCACCCTGATATTCGTAAAAACACTATCTAATTCCTTATTCAGCTGCAAATAGTCAAGAAAGAACAAAACTCATTTAAAGTGATTTCGTTTAAAGAAAATCCAATAACATGTCTTCAGCAGCTGATTACACTCATATTTTTTTTTTATTTGTTCGATATCAAGAATGACCATGTATCGAAGTTTTGAAGTCAGCTGTGTGTGAGCATCCAGCAGATAAGGCCAACCATAGCATCATGTAGATCAAGGGAAACAGGTATGTTTCTAAAATAATCCGGAGCATAATTGAAATAGAAAAACATCCTAATTCCAATAAAAAAGACTGTTGGAACCTTTTTACCACTTGGGACTCCACTCATAAAAAACCTTGAAATCTCAAACGCACCACACAGAGGACAAGATGAGAAATCGTTGACGGTAGTTTGATATAATAATCAGGTCAACTGACAGACGGGTGCCACTTATTACCTGTACATATTATATAATCAAATTTACAAATTTACACTTCAAAATCTTCCTTTCACACGTCAATCTTATTGTTTTAAGCCTCAAATTCGTACTTTTTAACTTCAGATTCGCAATTTTACTCCTTAAAATACATCCAAGCTTTACAGCTTGGACATGGATAACGTTTATACGATTTAAAATTTACTATCTCATTAATAAGTCTAAGATCTCTTATCGTCTCGCCATAAATATTGTTACAAAGAAATATATTTTTTTTTTATTGTACGTACAATATGCTAGCTTAATACATGACTATAAAACCATATAAAGCTTATTCGAAGTGGTCTCCATTGGTTGCAATACAGTCCTTTAAACGTAGAGGCCGAGTATAAATATAATTTTCAATCGTATGGATTGTTTTAAGGACTCCAAATTATCATGACGTTTATAGCAAGCCTTATTCTTTAAAACTGACCAGAAATCATAATCCAGTGGATTTAGATCTAGATTAGATTACGGACAGTCTTCAGTCCGGTACATTCGTTTCTAATCTAGGTTTTTATTTTATTAATTAAAATATAAAGCTTTTGAGTTTTATTTCTCGTCCCTCCGACGTGATCGGAGACTTTGTGTATCCAGTGTTTTTATTTATTTGTTTAGTATAAAAAATATTACGATTTCGAATTTCATTTTGACAAATTTTCTAAATTTGTTTCAGTAACAAAAGTACTTTAGATTTTATTACTAATTTTAAAACAAAAACACGCCAATTGAGGACAATCCGCACAATAAAAAGACAAAAGACAAAAAGACAAACTTGACGACGCATATAACAATGTGATAGTAACGAGCGGATAAACAAATAAACCGACCAACAGTGACTTGCTAATGACATCCCAATAAAACAACTTTCCTCAACCGTACGCCTCCGCAGGCTCCCTCTATGTTCAGTGAAACTATTTTTGCAAGTGTCTTTATGAAGCGAAGCCATCTTATCGTAGAGGGAGTCTTCGATACATTTGTTTTGAGACAATTTTGGAGGGTACTTGTTTTCATCACGAGTCCGTCGTATCTGAATAATGTCGGATCAAAATAATTTTGCTTCCCGTCATTTTTCTCCCCTATTTGAAGTAGTTCTAATGTAGCGCCCCTAGGAGTATGCTATGCTGGTCCCAGCAAGCGCGTCCCATTTGCGTCGCACTTGACAGTTTGCGCTGAATGTATTATGATCAGCGTTTTCCGCCTTTGCGTCAGTCAATAACTCTTCTTCCTTTTCAGTCCTTGGTTAATATTTCTCCTTCTCTCTCATTTCTTTGCTGCTACTTTCCACTTCGCTCTTTTCTGCTTCTGCCTACTATACGAGCTGGTATAATCGCTCGATCGCGTTTGTTACTTACGTCTTTATATATGTTTTTAGTAAGTTACCCGATATACCCAAGTGGTACTTGGCTTTAGTCAGACAGGCCTTGGCTTCGGCTGTCCTGCTTCCGTAAGTCAACGGGCTAGGGCTAAGTCGATACATCAGCCATCTTAACCATCCGGCCGTCTTGGGTAAAGATCTTACTTTTCTGGAGGCAGGACGGGGTGTTTGGGGATGTCCGGGGTCTTTGTTGGCCTTCAGGCGTTTGGATCTGCGAGGCCTCCAGAAAACCCACTTTTTCTGGGGTTCCCGACAGGTCCAAGATCCGAGCGCTGCCTTTCGTTTCGTTCGTTTGTGAAACATTTTTTTTTTGTTTTTACAGAGGGACTCGGCTAGCCACCCAGTTATCATACAATTTACACCTAACAAGATGGATTTGCTGAAGTTTAAGAAGATACGAAAAGTAGTATATAATATAAGGCTATGCTGAGAAGAAGTATAAAGTTTAAAAAAAAAAACTTATTTTCATTTCCATTCCCACCGTGTCAATTTGTAAAACTTTAAATAATATATAAATAGAAAATATATAGACGTATTCCAGCAATCCAACCAACTCATTTTTTTTTTTTTGTTAAAACATTGCTTAATTCTAAAAACTTTTTCTCATCCATAAACAGACATATTCTGTGACCTCCCATTGCTTACCGCTTAAGAAGTTGTTATGATTCTTCTTTTTGTTCAATTATCAGTTAAGAAATAACCAGTATGTCTCTTAAAGGCTGCAAGTCCTAAGTCTTATATCTCACTAGGTAGATTAGGTGCTATCTTCATCTTCCAAGATTAAATATTTTGTTTTTGGACAGAATTTTTTAAAATTCTCTTCTTATACCTTTGCTCTTTCTCTTTTTCGTCTTTTTCGTATGAACATTACGTGGATAGCCAGGTGTTTTACTGTCACAAAGAGAACGAAGAGTTTCGTAGTACCTATTAATAGTTCGGTACAGAAACATTGACTAACACTAAGCGAATGGAGGATTTAATAAAAACATATTTGGCTCCATACCTACTATATGTAATGTAATATCAATCTACACGCCGCCGACTGTAAAGAAAATCACAGCGGTTTTCTTTATTACCCCACTCCCTTTTAATATCAAAAAATATTTTACAAATTATTCTCGCAAAAATAAGAAAACAAAAGGAACAATTGTATAAAAATTACTATTTTAAATGATAATGATAATTATTTTAAATTGCAACAATATTTATGGCCAGACCAGACCAGAAAATTGAGGCCGTAGTGGCGCATTGATAAAAAAAAACTTACCTTTTCTATATTATTTAGATAAATAACATAAAATTCCATTTTATAATATGCTTGCAGAGCATGAATAATCATCACTCCACAGAAAAGCACAGTGTGGATCATATGTATTATTAAAGAAACTCCAGTTCTGACACGTATTTCTTTAGCGTTAGTGACGAAAAATTGATTATACACAATATCCGTTATGTACACTCCCACTAAACAAGATATAATTATAAAATAAGAGATAAAGAAGAAATTTAACTGAAAGGTGCATGTAATCGAAATTAGCTTCATATAAAAAAAATCCAACATTTTATAAATTTTCGAATGCATAAGTAGATTTTTTTCTCAACTTCACGCTTCATCCCGCATACTATATATCAGCTGATTAGGTACAGAAAAAATAGAGTTAAGACACTATTATCACCACTTTCCGCTCAATTTATTGAGACAATAGCGGAATTCACTTTATCTTTTAAAAAAAAAAAATCAGCTTCACGCTTTATCCCGCACACAGCAGGGTAGGCAGAGGGAACCTAGTGTTAAAACACTCCGTTCCCCACTTTCTGCCGATTTCTGGAGGCATTGCGTGTTGAGTGGCAGAACTCAACGCCGCGCTTACCTCGACACCAGAGCGAAGAAATGGAAATATAAATTTAAGTAAATATTTCATCTCCTCGAGTGGGGATCGAACCCACAACCAGTCGGTTTTACAGTCACACCTTGTGCCATTGCGCCACCACTGGCTGTAAACTGGCTGTAAACGCGACCGGTTGTGGATTCGATCCCGATCGAGGAAATTTAATATTTATTTAAATTTATATTTCCATTTCTTCGCTCTGATGTCAAAGCAGAACGTGGCGTTGAGTTACACTAGGTTCCTGCCTAACCTGCTGTGCAATTTTTTTTTTATGATTATTCTTACCTTATATGTATAGTTATTTTATTTTGTTTTATTATTTAAATTTCAATTTAGTATAACGAATGTAACGGTGTTTTGTGAGGTGGGGGATAATAGCTGCCACACAGTATTGTACTACTGCAGCTGTTATCGTTATTGTTATACAAAAAAATGAAATAAATAAACATTATAATTATTATATAATATTAACATTTTTCATTTGGCATTCGAATGAAAATATATACAAACAGTCTTACACACGCAGCTGCATCAATAACAATTTTTTTAAGTCAATTGGCACCTGCGACCGTTAACTGGACACGTAACTGGAGTAATTTAATTGCCATTCTCATTAAATTTAAAAAGTAACTTTTAAGTGCTTTTCTTTGATGATTGAAAAATTTTTATTCTATACAATCTTCTACTTACACAGTAACATAAAATATGTTAAACTTATAATTGCATATTTTCTGCTAGGAGAGATGATGTAAATTTCAGATATCAAATTAGACTGTCGCAACTGCGATATTGACACCGGAGCTATTCCACACATCCTCGATATGAACAGCACTCGTGCCAATGGCTTCGTAACTAACCCATTCTTCTCTTTTACCTCTGATGACTATAATTATAGAACAAAATATAAAATGCAACAATATATTGACATGATGAATCAACAAACAAGGTTTTTTTCATCTTCATGTTTTATCCTGCATGTAGATGGTACCTAGTGTAAAGACACTACGTTTCCCACTTTCCGCCGAATTTTCGAGCCATTGCGTGTTAAATCGCGGATATCCATGCCACGTTTTGCCTTGTTACCAGAGCGAAGAAATGAAAATATTAGTAAATAAATTATTATTTTTTTGTAACGTGACGGTTGTAGGTTCAATAATGATATATTTAAAGAGTGGGAATCGGGTCCATACCCGTCACGTTTACAGTAACATACATGTGCCACTACGCCACGATTTAAACGTACCTTCATTATGGCTGGAATTAACGACTTTATATACACATACTATATAAGGTTTTAACAAAGTGAAACTTGGAAAATATCTTTTAGAGTTCATACCAATAATAATACCGACGTTTTAAAAATGACATCATATTGATTGCGTATAAGGTATTTTATTCATATATTTTCCGATTAAAACAAAGATAATGCTTACATCAATCACTATAGACTTATTACTTTTTAGCCGACTGTGCGATACAAATAGAGTAATGTGTTTTTTTTTTTATGGAAAAGACAAGGCAAACGAGCGTTCGGGTCACCTGATGGTAAGTGATTACCGCCGCCTACGACACCGTGCAACACCAGAAGAGCTACAGGTGTGTTGCCGGCCTTTAAGGTGGGTTGGGCGCCGGAGCCCGTCATTACCTGATGCAAAACGCAGTGGCATAAAGCCACTATTTCACACCGGTTTTAAATGCCGGGGGTGGTAATGATCCGGTCGAGTCTGCCCATGCGTGTTGCCATTGCTGGCGACGTGACTCTACTCACGTACTTTAGTCGCCTCTTACGACCCCACCAGTACCAGGGTGATCCTATTCTAGGCCGGGATCACACGGCATAACGGCGGTGTTTATCAAAATATGTATATATGTCTGTTCCTTTTTGCGCTGTTGAGACCAAACGCCTTAGGCAATTTATATTACCCTTATATTATCCGTTGAATACGCACAACGCGCAGTCCTGCAAAGGTAAAGGTAAAGGTCATGCATTTTAAACGTTTAAGATTTTCCACAGTAGAGCTCTGTTGAGGACACTGCACCTGACATTTGCGCGCGGGCAAGGACGGAGCGACGGCGGGGGGAGAAGGAACGGCCGGAGCGACCGGCTACTTTTATTTGAATATATGATAATACAGTCCATTCTTTTATTTCTACAACAATTCAGGAAAGGCAGTATTTCCTACCCAAGTAGGCACAGGGCACTGTCCCCAACATTTTGGTCCTTTCGAGTCGGATTGATTATTCTTCAAGAAACCCGGAAGCGGAAGGTCTACGAATACCGGGATCATATCGTTCTTCCAGAACATTGGAAGCATATGGTTCGTCGTGCCGTCAACGCATTGCCGGAAGCGTTCTAGTCGCCAAAAAGAAGGTCAAGCAAGGTCGAATTGAGGTCACCGACGAGCACGTGGTTCCTGTGTATCACACATCAAGGACACATACGTGAGATCGTTCCATATCCTACTTTCATGCTTCTTAATCTTCTTTCATTTCATTTTCAATATTATCATTTCCATTTTCATCTCATTTTTCGTAGTCTAATGTTTCGTAGTCTAATATTACGTCATCCTTCACACGTCACTAATATTATAACACTTTTATAATCGTTAATTGCATAAGATTTTGCAACTTATTTAATTTTTTAAGTTACAATAAATTCGTGTCACTATTTTTACAATCGCAATAATTCAATTTTAATATTAAATTTTTATATACATAGGTAGATATATATATTTATTAAGGCTTTTCACAATTATTGCATGCCAATACCATCAAATGATAGCTTATATCATTAGTTTTTAAAATCATTACCATTATTAGAGCTACGAGTAGTTTTATATTCTTTGGCTAATTTGTCACATTTTACTTTCAGGTCGCCGTCGGTACTATGATAATAAGTGTATAGTATTTTTATGTTAAAAGTATTAAGTGCCTGACTATTTTTACCAATAAAAGCTATGATCGTTGAACATTTTTGATTGTTTTCTTTTTCAGTTGTTTAATTTGTTGCTATTTATTTAAATTTCATTAGGTATAGTTGAGTAAAGCTATAATTAAATAAAATAACCATATATATAGGTTTATTAGCAACTGTCGTACTAATATATAAATTGAGTATATAACGACTGCTGATAATTTCTTATTAAAAATTGCTCAGCTTGAGTCTTTCGAAGAAGAATATAAATTACTTCTCAATAATCAAAATTTATCTAATAAAAATAGGCTGTTTCACCATTTTCACTTTTTCTTGATGAAAATGAACATATCAAAGTCGATAGTAGACTTGCTAATACTAATTATGATTTAACGTCAAACAGTCTATTTTGTTGAGTAGTAGACATCCTTTACTTAGGTCTGTATTTAAGATGCTGCACTACATTACACTACATTAGGTATTTACATTCTTCACGCTGTATCCTGCACACAGCAGGTTAGACAGAGGGTGTTAACACACTCCGTTACCCACTTTTTGCTGACTTCTGGAGGTATTGCGTGTTGAGTGGTAGAACTCGACGCCACGCTTTGCCTCGACACCAGAGCAAAGAAATGAAAATATAAATATAAGTAAATATTTAATTTCCTCCAGTGGGCATCGAGCCCACAACCAGTCGGTTTTACAGTCACACTTTGTGCCGCTGCGCCACGACTGGGCTTTACATTCTCCTCCTCCTCAATTATTATTGTACAGTGAGATGTAATTACTGGGTTTTAGGAGGTACAAATTTAGCAAAACGCTCTATTTGCTACTGCATTAAATATTGTAGGCTTAAAGGAAAAACACTTCAACCTATAATGGGTAATTTACCTGAACAACGAGTTCAATTAGAATTTCCTTTTCTTAACACAGGTATGGACTATGCTATAGAGAAGAGGTTGTAAACCTATAAATATTTGTGTGTTTATTTGTCTAGGTCCAAAGGCTTTACATTTGGAGCTCGTGTCCGACCTTACAAAGGAGGTATTTATAGTAACGTTAAACAGATTCACATCACGTAGAGGTAAACCACTAACTATTTATTCCGACAATGGGACTACATTTGCAAGTACTTTTAACGAGTCAGCTGGACTTCAGAAGAAGCTCTCACTGGCAGACACGACTGAGGAAGGTATTCATTTCATTTTCATTCTCGTATACACTACTCACTTTGGTAGTTTGTGGGACTGCTGTTAAGTCAGTAAAATATCATTAACGACGTATTTTAAGTCTTACTTTCTTAGACTATGAGGAAATGAATACATTATTAGTTCTAGTAGAAATTTAAAATTACCGTCCCCTTACTCCTTTATCCAACGATCCGTCTGACCTCTATCCGTTGACTCCTGCACACCTCCTTATAGGAAAATCTCTAACGTTTGTACCACAATCCTGTAATGATGTTATATTTATAAGTTTTAATATTCGCAATAATTTATTATAAAAATGTAAATCAACCTCTTTGTTTAATAAAAATATATTTTTGAAATAATTAAAATAAGTTTATAGAACTATCACCAGAGGGCACAACTAAAATGACGCTTTATGTGGTCGGAAAATTCGAGATACATATATGTCCCCTGCCGAAATCAAATTTTGAAGATCTCGGACGGCTGACGGAGCGACGGCTCCGTCTAGCTTTTTTATTTGAATATATAATAATACAGTCCATTCTTTTATTTCTACATTTCAGGAAAGGCAGTATTCCCTACCCAAGTAGGCACAGGGCACTGTTCCTAACAAGTACCTTCAGAAAGATCATACACAAACGTCCCGGAGAGTTCAATAACACTGTTGCAGTCAGGAAGGAATTCACGATGTAGGGGCGGGGCGGTGCGGAGGACGCGCTCTTGGCTTTTCTTCGGAGTTATGATAAAGTAATATTATTCGAGTGTCACTTATTTCAATAAATTTCTGATAGCAAATATCTTAGTAAATCAATACTTTCTGATGGCATTATTTCAAGCTCATGGGATCCAAATATAACTTTCTTAACACTTACCTCTGAATCTCTAAAAGATTTTGAATTATTTACGATCACAACTATAAACGGTTCTTACCACTAAATACATCACGAGCCAAGGCATTATTTATTAAATAATATTTCTCAAGGTATTTGGGATATCAGTCACAGTAGACATGCTGAAGATCCTGCTAAGTGTAATCTAAACAAACGTTCTAGTAGAAATATCTCCTCAATAATCTCCCAAAAACAACTTTTGCCACCAGTCAGTACAGTCAGTACAGGTTATTAGTGCCGTGGTTCTACAATAACGTTAAAAAAACCTTAAAAAAATTATACTCGTATAATAAATACATCGTAAAGGATAAAGCAGAAAAAAATACTATAATAAAGATAAAGATTTTATTATTATTATAACTTATTTGTTTGCAACTATGTCAAAATTTGTCACCGTCCGGCCTGTCCCAATAGTTTTTCTGCATAGTAAAATAATTCAGGTACATCAAATATATTCTATACAAAATAAAATATAAAGAAACATTGGGGTACTGGTTATAATTCAGAGTCTACTTTTCAGAGACCGACATCGTCTGGCGGAGGTACTGGTCGCGGGGGACCTTAATGCAAAGTCGAGCGTGTGGGTCTCCGCAACGACGACTGTTCGTGGTACGACGCTCTCAGAGTGGGTAGTTGCCTTTGGTTTGTCGATTCTAAAAAACTTTGATCTCTTCAGATAACATATTAACACTTAGGCCTTAACAATATTCTTTATTTCACTCGTCATTCTAATTACGAGCTATACACACGGTAACTCTATTTGTGCGTCAACTACCCTCAATATGCCAATATCAAAATGTAATACTTGTAATAGAAATATTATGAAAAAACGACTCGGTATACTATAAAGCCATTGTGAGAAGTGTGCCCATGCTATTACTTCTTGCAAAAACTGTCTGCAAAGCAATTAGCAACTCTTCGTAGCCGTCCAGGGAGGCGCTATGAAGAATGTCTGTGTAACGCCTCGCATAGATCATCTATCTTAACACAAGGCGATGATTCCGATGATGATGAAAAACTCACGGTAATAAAGCTGGATCAAAATTGATTCTCGACACATACGCTATATATATATAGAAATGAATAAAAAAAATTAGAAACACTGAGTAAAGAATTTGAAATTTTGCTTAATTTTCTAAGCGACCAAATTCCAAGTATCAAGAAGTCATTTAAAAAAAACGAAAAGAAAATACAGGGTGGAAGTGTCAGCGCTCCTTTTACGGAAACAGCATATAGGGTAAAATATTTCAAAACCAATGTAGTTGTAGGATTTTTTTTCCTTTTACAGTTTTTATCCAAACCTTTATTTCGTGTGACGCACACATACACATACTACTAAATATAAAATACTACTAAGCATTGCCGATTTTCTACTTTTCATTAAATAAAACAATACCGAACGAGAAACAACGGTGTTTCTCGTTCGTTGTCACTCAATTACCTATTTTTTATAATAAATCTAAACAACGTCCAAAAAATTAACATTTAAAATTATTTCTACATCGTCGTCATCGCAATTTCCTTTTACTATAATATCTAATACTTTTATCATAAGTTATATTAAAAAATCTACATTTGTTTGTTTCTAGTCTTAAAAAAAATATTTTAGATGGTACTCTCAAATACCCACACACAATAGATTCACATATAAGAGAAATACTTTATAATCGCATGCCATATTCGTCACAATGATAAAATTATTATCAGGCAACATCAAAATCATTTAAAACACTATATAATCACTCAAAATCTAAAGACGTCAAAATAAAGTAACCAACAAGACAGCCTCGCCGTGAAGTTATGGCCTGTTTACACATTTCAGTCACAGTATCTGTGACACAGATAATTAAAAACAGATAATTAAAAATCATTGTAATATCATGTTCATAGTGCTGCCATAATTAAAATACTACTCGAACATACTTCTATTTTTTTATTAAGATTTCTATTGTTATTTACATTTGTTTAATTATTTTGATACAAAATCGTATAAGACTTAAATAGAAACGAGTCTTATAATGTTACACGGGAATCTACGAAAACTCAATATGAAATAAATTATTATTTAGAAATTATTTGTAAATAGTATTGATAATTTTATTAATTATTTTAATATCAAATCATGCGTAAAAAGTATCTTCATTTATTATGAACTATAGTGTTATATTAACTATAGGGCTAACTCGAATGACGTAGCTAAATGCCACGTTCCGCCATGTTGTATTTTAAAATTTTTAAATGTCGGAGACTACTAACTACTTCAATTATTTAACATCTCTGTTTATAAAATTGTATTGAAGGATAAATTATTGTTTGTAAGAGTAATATTTTTATTTATAGCTGTTATATGAAAAAAGACAATAAAAAATTACTGACTTGACTTGTAATCGTAACTTTTTAAATAATGAGTAGTGTCAATAGATTCCAAATGAATATTTTATTAATTTTGCTTGTATTTATTATTACTATAAACGTAATTATCAAAATTTAAATCTGTATCGAAAACTAGTATTCGGATTTTGGTAAAGTACGTAAATATTTGTATAATTTATTTATTAGGCTTTTAAATTAAAATAAAATATAAAAATAACATATTTTTATAAATTATTTAAAAGTTTTTGCAATTGCAACACTGACAACTTTGTTGTTGATGTCAAAAGATTTAAAATTTTGTTATTCATAGTGCCGCTTCTCTTATTACTTGGCACTGGGCTATCCTATCTGCCTGATTGACCCCGACTTCGGTTTAAGGACTGCTACGTACGACATTTAGCCATAACATAACGAAAGTCCACGTTCTAACTAACATGGATATTATTTTAATTTGTGTGGGCTGGCATTCATCGAAATAAAATACAAGGGCCTGATTTTATTGACAGTAATTTAAATACTACGCAATTTTTAAACCTCATACGTAACCAGAATATGCCGACCAGATTCCCTTAGACGTGCGATTACATCGTAATATGTTACGGGGATGCAATTTATGCATTCAACAACAAGGGAGAAAAATCTAACTATCTATTAAACAAGACAAATGAAAGGATAAATGAGAATGGGTGTAAAGTGTATTCCTAAGTGTTGCGTTGATTTCACATGACTTCGCCGCCGCTACATAATTACGCTAGTTGCTGCGACTCGATTTCTTGAATGAGGCGTGTGCGACGTTGCTGCTTTAGACAGGTTAGTGTGTGTATGCGTTATTCTTTACAAACGGCGTTTTATTTTAAAACGATAATTTTATTATTTATTTTGTTTGAAAATAATTATCACTTTTTCGTTTTGGAGATTTTTAAAAATTGTTTTAGGCTTTTATAGAATAGTTAAAACTGTGGTTTCATTTAAAGTGGTGCTGACACTTCCACCCTGTATAAATTAAATGAAATAATGGAACTAAATAATTTTATAGGTTGCAATAATTTTGTAAGTATAATATCTAACTGTCATTTGAACCTATTCCATCCAAAAATCTATATAAAAATTTGATCAATAATAAAAAAATATTCTAAATTACTACAAGTTTAAAATACAGCATTAAGTCATATTGACATTATTAATTTAACGAAGGTAAGAATATCAGAAGACCAGTAGCTTATTTAATATTCCTGGTTATAAAATGCAAATGAATTTACGTGAAAGAAGGAAAGGTGGTGGTATAATTCTTTATATATAAGACTAGCGGCCCGCCCACGGCTTCGCCCGCTTAAAATACATGATTATTGATTTAATAAGCAGAATTGATTGACAACTCTAATGATTTCTAATATGATTTTTTTATTACTTTAATCTGTAATATTCTAATACGTTTTTTTACAACATTATCGTAACTTCTATAAGATTTTTTGATTATTTCGAACTAAAAAATATGACCAATGTTGATATTTGATATTCATAAAATATACATAAAGCTAATTATTTATTATATGTATATATATTTGTAACATTACGTTATTTTTACCTATGTTATGTTTTTTAAAGCTCTGTTAAATGTGCTGATGTCACTTAATAATTTAATGTACTGCTTCAGAAACAGCCTTAAATGTAAAATTATTGATTTGGGTAATGATTTATAAAATAATTGTAATGTTTCCATATTAACTCCTGTACAGTTTTTAAATTAGTTACACATATTATTAGCTAAATGTACAATTGGTAAATATTACAGAGTACACGTAGAAAGGATGTTTTTAGGCATTTTTATATAGATTTATTTCAAACGAACGAACGAACCAAAAAATCTATCTATTTTTTTCTATATCTCTTTGAAGTTCAAATCGTTCTTTATCTCTGTGTTGAATTAATTACGATTTCAACTTAACTGTTATGATTTATGAAGGTAATCTCCACTAACAACTCAATTTTGTTTACTTTATTGTATAATAGTGCTTCAAAAATATATATTTTTATCAACAGTCATATAATCAAGACGTTTCGAATGTCATTCTTTAGCCAGGAATATTACGAGCGCGATTGCTATATTGTTATTGCGAACGTTAGTTCGCAGGCAAACTAATGCCTTGAGTTCATTCAAATGACGATAACTTTTTTTTTAATGAACCGATTTTGATAAACTAAACTTTAGTATTTAAGTTGAGTTAAAACAAAGCAATTGGTGAAATTTTTAAGTAAATCGGTTCAGTACCTTCAGAGAAAAATGCGAACAAAAATATGTCAACAGAGAGACAGACAGACAGACAGACAGACAGACAGACAAGAAATTAAAAAAAAATATTTTTAAAAAAAAATTAAATTAAATTAGCTTCACGCTATATCCCGCACACAGCAGGGTAGGCAGAGGGAACCTAGTGTTAAGACACTCCGTTCCCCACTTTCTGCCGAATTCTGGAGGCATTGCGTGTTGAGTGGCAGAACTCAACGCCGCGCTTAACCTCGACACCAGAGCGAAGAAAATGGAAATATAAATTTAAGTAAATATTTCATCTCCTCGAGTGGGGATCGAACCCACAACCAGTCGGTTTTGCAGTCACACCTCGTGCCGCTGCGCCACGACCGGCCTCAAATATAAAATATTTTTGCTTTCTATTATTCTTTTTAAGCGTCCCTCTATCCATTTCAGTCAAAATTACTAAATGTACAGACAAAATATTTTTACTGTCTTATTATATATAGAGATTATTTGAAATTCACACTTTAAAGCTATTGTTCATTTACATATGTTTGATTCAATAATGGAAACTGTTAAAACTCCATCCGAACAAGTTGTTTTATATATGCTGTTTGCAAAGCTTGTTCATTTAATAATATATTTTTTGTAACAGAACTGTCATGATTGTTAAAAAATATACACTCATCGTCTGATGTCATGATAGCCGGAGATATGAATCTAAATCTAAAAGTATCATTCAATATTACAGATATGTATCTGAATGTAAGAGCGAAGCACGGATTACTATGTGGTATATCGGTATTATCGTATGTTAGGTATCGGTATGTAAGTATTAAAATAATAAAATTATACTTAGATTATATCTTTATAAAGTCACGCACAATTAAACCATGTAGCATGGCAGACGACACTGTACTAGCGGACCATCGGCTAGTCTTCGTTGCGATATGTAACATTAATGAGTCTCCGGCTCTTAACTATAATTTTAATAAGCAAATAAATATGTATATTTGATTCTATAATATTGAGAAAGGAATTATATACAACGGACTGGGAGCGTGTCGATAGTTTGTGCACACCTTAAGAATAATAATTAGATTAATTTTCAAATTTAGTGTGAAACAATAATATTTTATAACGATAAAATCTGTAGTAGTACAATTCTGTGTCGCAGCTATTATCACCCACCTCACAAACGCCGTTACGTATGTAATATCAAATTTAAATAATACAATAACACATAATTACATAATTATACAGGATCTGATTATTTTGGAGCAATTACAGAAGTTACGTAATTCATAGGGACGTGTATGAGCATTATTGACCGAAATGGTTAAGACGTTACATGACAACCACTTTATAATAATGGAAAAGGATTTTTCACTATATTTCAGTGTTTCAGTCCAACTACTATCAAGGCGGTGTCATCTGCATAAAAAATAATTTTGTAGTTGAGTATTTTTGAATTACATAGTTCATTTATATATCGACGGTCCTTATACGTAAAACGATATATCAAAAGATCAGGTTTACAGGAGAGCAAAATAAAGGTTCAATTTGATCTTAAAAAAAATTAAACAAGATTATCAATATACTAGCGCCCGCTTTAACTACATGATTATTGATACAATAAACAGAATTGATTGACGATTATAATGACTTCTAATATGATTTTTTATTACTTTAATCTATAATATTCTAATATGACTTTTTTACTACATTATCGTAATTTCTATAAGAATTTTTGATTGTTTTAAATTGAAAAAAACGACAATTGTTAATATTTGATATTTATAAAATATACATAAAGCTAATTATTTATTACATGCATATATTTTTGTAATATTATGTTCTTTTTACCTATGTAATGTACGTCTCATCATAATTCTAAAACTCTGTTAAATGTGCTCTGATTTCAGTGAATAATTTTATTTACTCAAATTTAATTTAAAGTTAAATTATTGATTTGAAGGATAATATTCTTTGTAAAATAAATGACGATAACTTTTTTTTTAATGAACCGATTTTGATGAACTAAACTTTAGTAATTAAGTTGAGTTAATACAAAGCAATTGGTGGAATTTTCCAGTAAATCGGTTTAGTACTTTCAGAGAAAAATGTGGTCATAAATATCGACAGACAGACAGAAAGACAGACAAGAAATTCAAAAAAGATCTTTTTGCTTTCTATTATTCTTTTTAAGTGTCCCTCTATCCATTTCAGTCAAAATTAGTAAATGTACATACAAAATATTTTTACTGTCTTATTATATACTAGCGACCCGCTCGCGGCTTCGCCCGCTTAAACCACAGAATTATTTAATTAACACACTGAATTATGTTCGTGTTTTGATATACCTATATTGTATGTTTGCAACGCAATGAAGATTTTTAATGAGAAATTTATTAAAACTTTAGATCGCATTTTCGTACCTCCCATAAGAATCTTCAATTGAATGTGTGAAATAAAAACACAACTTATCGATACTTACAATAAAATCCTAACTCATCGGTGTCTGTACATGGTAGATATTACAATTAACATTGTAATAGAACTTGGTCAGTTTGTCTGTTTGTCTGTGAGTTTGTTCACGTTAATCTCAGAAACGGCTTAACCGATTTAAATCCATTTTTTGTTTCCATTTTGGCAATCTGCCAACAGCAGGTTAGGCAGAGGAAACCTAGTATTAAGACACTCCGTTTCCCACTTTCTGATGAATTCTGGAGGCATTGCGTGTTCTCGTTCTTTCGTGTTCTCGTTCGCTCGACACCAGAGCGAAGAAATGGAAATATAAATTTAAGTAAATATTTCATCTCCTCGAGTGGGGATCGAACCCACAACCAGTCGGTTTTACAGTTACACTTCGTGCCGCTGCGCCACGACTGGCCTCAACTGGACTGGACTTTATTTTAATCGGTTCACACAAAGTTAAAACCAATTCCACGCTTTATCCTATATCTTTATCATATATTCACGATGTTTAATCATATCTATATTTCGTGTGAGTACAGTTACGCTTATATACCAATAACGTAAACACATACTACTACAAAAATACTACTAAAACCTTTCGATTTTAAAACTTTGAACTTTGCCGCAAAAACCTACGACTCGATTTTGGAATGAGGCGTATGCGTTGGTTTCCCTTTGATAGGTGTATGTGTGCGTGCGTCGTTCTTGACAAATTGTATTTTATTTTACAACGATAATTTTATTATTTACTCGCGGCTTTGTCCGCTTGAATTACATAATTATTCATTTAAGAAATATAGATATTAAAAACAACCTTAACTATTAATTAATTGATTTGGATAAGTACTCACGATATTATTTGTAAAATAACTTATCTAGCTCCTGTATAGTTTTTAAATTAGTAACATATATTATTAGTTAAATATATAATTGATATACAGAATATACATAGAAAGCACGTTTTTAGGCATTTTTATATAATCTATAAAATAATCAACATATTCGGTCAAGTTCAAGTCGTACTCATGCCCCGAGAATTTCGTACCAGTTTCATGAATGGAGATACACCAAAAGAATAACTAATTAAGTTGTCATTTTGTATCAAATTAAGTACCGATTAAAATTAGTACCTAATGGTTCTTTTCTGTGACACAAATACAAAAAGTATTCAATTTTTGAAAAACAATTTTGGATTTTTTCTTTATACGCCGTAACATATTTCGTAATCGTTGTTGCGTCTTAACATATTTCGTAATCGTTGTTGCGTAATTTCGTATATCAACGGGAAGTACCTTATAGTTATGATAGAAAATGCGACAAAAAACGATGCATAAGCCCTCATTTTTCATCGTCATTTGATTGCGATGATGATTAGAAGATAGATTTTTTGTGCTCTAAGGGAATATAGACTTGAACATTGAGGTATCTAAAGTTTAACCGATCTTGTACAAAATAGTCTAGACAGACGGACAGATGGACAAACAACAAAGTTATCTTAAAAGAATTTTGAGGTATGTACCCTAAAATACCCTTCGCACATACATACATGCAACATACAGGTGCAATAGTGCAATGTCGGTACGTGTCGCTTGTAAGTTATGAAATAATACTGCGGGATATTTTTATAAACAGTGTCAGAGCATTTTTTTCTTGAGACACAACTTTTTAGAGGTTGCTCCCAAAAGTTAATAATTTTACACGTTTCTTAAAAAAATATTAATAACATAAACGAATGAACGGACTGAAGAACCTATTCAAAATATTTCTTTGAATATTAAGTCATTCTTTATCACTGTGTTAAATAATTACGAATTAAGCTAGACTGTTACGAAGATAATCTTCACCAACAATTCAATTTAGTTTACTTTGTAGTTAGTACTATGAAGAATTGTACTTAAAAAATATGTAAATTTATCAACAGTCAAATAAATAAGACGTTTCTAAAGTCATTCTTTTGGACTTACAATTGAACTGTAACCATTCGAACATTGTTAGAAAAATACTACTATGTTTATGTTAAATTTATTATAAGTATAGATTACACTTACATGACGTAATTAACGTTTAGCAAATAATAAGTCAACAATATGTTTTATGCGTTATCAACATTCATTATCATGTGTAGTCAATAGATATTATTGCGTATGTTTCTTTTTTTTTTCAAATATAAATATCTTTAAAATTTTAAGTACATTATTTTTTGATAGAGTGTAGCGGTAACCTTTCCAAACTATATTCTTTTTTATGCACAGCGCCATCTATTTAAGATCCCATCGCAATTAGTGATAGCATTACGTGTATGAAAGACAGTATCAAGATTCGTTAGTACCTACTATTTTTGTTAATAGATAGCGTTACTTGTATCGATTTTTTACTATCTCAAATATTAACGTCGTGAAAACTTAAATACTTATAACTTTTGATAAAGTGAAGCGATTACAATGAAATAAACACTAAAACCTACCTTGATTTATTTGTAATTTTTATGTATAAAAGTTGCTTAAATTTATTGTGTACTTTTTACGTGATACGTGTTTACATAAAGAGACAAACAGACAAAAAATCCAAAAATGTTGGAAATGGATTCTGTTAATTATCCTTTAACACCCTGGCTAATTTTTTTTTAAATATTTTCAATGTACAGAAACGACTTTTCTACAGATTTATTATAAGTATAGATAAGGATAGTATCTATATACGCGCGCAAGGAATAGGTGTAAAAAGATTTTTCTCGGGTAAATCAGTAAAATCGATCACTGAAAGTCCAATAATAATCAGTTCAGTTGTTCTGGACATTAGCTCGGGGAAATAGAAAGACAGACAGACAGACACAAAATCTATAAAATTATTTTTTATTGTATTTGAGTATTATGTAAATAACCACATGTACTTGCAAAACCATAGCACAACAATTTTAAATTTAGTACTTTGAAATATTTAGTTTACTTTGATAATATTGATAATGTAGCTGGTTTTGTTTAGTTTTTTTTAGAAATATTTTACTTTTTTTTTAAACATTTTTAAAGTGTTATTCCACACTTAGGAAAGAAAAATACTTATTTAGAGAACGTATAAAAATTTGAACGCAGCGGGACTCGAACCCGCGCCTCCTGGAAACCGACCAGGCGCTCTGACCACTAAGCCATGCGTTCTCGCCAAGCTACGTCGAAATCTTTATACGCTTGTTACAACTTATTTATGTTGTTAGCATCTCTGTAGGGAGATTTTTACAAATTTCCGCTACTAATATTTTTCTTGCCAAACGATAACGCTAAATAAGTAATATTTTACTTTGGTTACGTTTGGTATTATTTAAGCCGCGTCCGGCGTCCGTCCGGCGTATATATATACAGGGTGGAAGAGGCAGCGCTCCATTTACGGAAACAGCATATAGGGTAAAATATTCCAAACCTATACCTAAAGAAATTAATCAAGATGCCTCAACAGTTTGGACGTAGGATTTTTTTTTCATTTCACGTTTTTTATCCATACCTGTATTTCGTGTGACGCGATTACGTATAGATCCCAATAACATAAACACTTACTACTACAAAAATACTACTAAAGGTTAAACAACTTTGAACTTTATCACCAATACATACGACTCGATTTCGAAATGAGGCGTGTGCGGCGGTGTTTCTTTGATAGGTTTATGTGTGCGTGCGTCATCCTTTCAAATGGCGTTTTGTTTTAAAATGACAATTTTATTATTTATTTTGTTTGAAAAAAAACTTTTTCATTTTTGGGAATTTATTTTTTTCTGAATTATATTAGGCTTTTATAGGGTAGTTAAAACTGTGGTTTCATTTAATGTGGTGCTGACACTTCCACCCTGTATATATAGTAGCCTCATAATATTATTTTTAGATTTAAGATTATTTGAATTATATTTGTGTATGAATTAATCAAATATTAATTGATTAGACAAATACGACAAATAAGCAGTACCTTACCTTGGTGTTTGTTTATTCATTTCTTATTATGATGGAAAACAAGATTGACATTTATCATAATTTATAAGAACATTTCATTTGGTAAGTACGTATTTTGGTTTAATAATATTATCTAAATTTGCTATTTCGTCGAATTTTAATTATTGTTAATAGCTATATAGTCAATAAATAACATCAGCGTGAGCAAAACTTGGTAAAAGCTACTTATTAACAAAAAATATTTAAAAACTTAAATTATAAATTAATATGTTTTTTTACTATACTTCTTCTTTCTTCTTTTAATAAACTTCTTCACACACATAATAACTGTTTTGTTGTAATGTTAAACTATATTATGTTACTTCGAAACACCCAGCGTTGATTAAAGACCTGTTTGTTTACTACTGGTGAAAGAGAATGTATGCAGACGCTACGTGTTCTTAAAGAAAATTAACTTTATATATCTATTTTAAAAGTAGATTTTTAATTTACCTATAAAACATTTAAGTTTTTCAAAAAACCTGAATAAAATTGTTCACCTTAATAATGTATCGTACAAATATTGTTTGACAAAATTTTACTGGCGATTTTTTAAAATTATTTTATCATAAAATCTTTATTTAATGATAAGCTTAAGCTCTTCTGTAAGTTAGAACAAAGTAGCATATAATAATATCAAAATATCCTCTCAAATAATTAAGGAGGTTTATGTAATAAATCATACTGTATCAACCTAATATTGGATTATTAAATATAATCATCTCATTATATATTAGCAAAATTACTTCACAAAAAACTTCTTTTGAAATTATTAACTTATCTGAAATCTTTAATTATTTCAATAAGTTTATTACTATTTACTTATCTGAAATATTCCAGTTTACCTGAAATAAATCCTTATTATATCTTTTTAAAATTTCCTTTTGTTGTTAAAGTAGTTGTCTCTTTGATTCTGTAGCATATTTCTATGCTATATATGATAAAACAGTAAAAATATTTTGTCTGTACATTTAGTAATTTTGACTGAAATAGATATAAGGACACAGGAAACAAAATATTTTTTTAATTTCCTGTCTGTCTGTCTATTTGTACATTTTTCTCTTAAAGTACTGAACTGATTTACTTAAAAGTTTCACCAATTGCTTTGTTTTACTCAAATTAACATTTAAAGTTTATTTCATAAAAATCGGTTCATTTAAAAAAAAGTTATCGGCATTTATATATTTGATTGAACTCAAGGCATTAGTTTGCCTGCGAATGCTATATAGCAATCGTGCTGGTAAGATTCTTGGCTAAAGAATGACATTCAAAATGTCTTAGTTATATGATCATTGATAAAAAAATATATTTTTAAAGCACTACTTGAATTGTTAGTGGAGGTTACCTCCATAACTTATAACAGTTAAGTTTAAGTCGTAATTAATTCAACACATAGAAGAGAACGATTTGATCATTAAAGAAATATTAAATACATAAATTCTTCTGTTTGTTCGTTCGTTTGAAATAAATCTATATAAAAATGCCTAAAACCAGCCTTTCTACGTGTACTCTGTAATAACTACATATTTACCAATTGTACATTTAGCCAATAATATATGTAACTAATTTAAAAAACTGTACAGGAGTTAATATGCAATCATTACAGTTATTGTACAAAGAATATTATGAATCCTTCAAATCAATAATTTAACATTTAAGAACGTAAGGTTACAAAAATATATACGTATAAGAAATATAAAAATATATACATATTAGAAGTCATTAAGCAAATAAATATTAGGAATTGAAGGAAAGGTCCACATCTTGGATGCTCCATATTTTATATGGCCTCCGGAGCCTGGAGCAACAGATATTATTTGGACATTACTTCCTTGAATAGTGTATCTCAGTCTCTTGTGTCTCACCCATTTTTGGAAATATAAGCTATGAGTCGTTAGTGACGTCTAGTCGCACAATAGCCGACAATTTGGACAGAGAAAGATCCACGTCTAGAACGCTCCATATTAAATAAGGCCTCCGGAGCCTGGAGCAACAGATGCCATTACGGCATATAAATGGTGGTCAGCTTCGTATCTCTCCATAAATATACTACCATCAGAGTGATGATCAGATGATCTGCCAACTTTAAGATGTATTATCAAGTTTAATAGTTAATAACTTTGTTTGTTCCTTAATTATCAAATATACCATAAAAAATATTTTTAACACGTTGATACAGTACTATATTTACACTCTGAAAGCTTATTTCTCTTGTGCTTACTGTTATATAAATATTGAACATTTCTATTAGATCTGCATGCTATCCATCACATCTGATACCTCAGTATCTGCTTTCCTGAAGTAAAGTATATTTAGGTGGACTACTCAACCTATATACGCTGAGAAATAGAGAATAGAGAAATAGAATTACAGGTGTTGTATAGAAACTATGGATACATTTCTTATGATTTGACTTCCTACAAGTCTGTTATTGGGCACTGTGGTCTTGTTGAGATGATTTAACTTTCCATTAAGTCAGTTATTGGCCGACTGTGACTATTGACTGATATAAGTATTGGTTAATATGCATAAAGATCCACTTTTCCAACATCTGCCTTAACTATCCAAGACAATTTTAAAAGTAATTGTGTTCCATAAAAAACCACACACTTTTTTTCTTTAGAAGGTACACAACATAATTTCACACACAATTTCACTTTGACCTGAGATTATGTATCTTACATGAATTTTGTTTACTGAAAGCAATTTCGGATTTGTAGCTGTACTATTTTCGACATATTAATTGTCATTGACAATCTGTGCTGATCAACTGCCAGCATAAATCTGTTAGGATACACAACAACATATAAATGCCCATATATATGCCTTTGGTATGCTCTTCTACCACCAAATTGGTAAGCATGTTGGCAAGCTGTCTGGGAAGCTTAGGGTAGGTCAAAGGGGTTGAATGTATGTTAATGTATCTCCTGGTTTTCAATGATCTTCAAAATACAATTCTCTGGCTGCGGTGTAACGATAAACATAGAAGTGAGCTTATGTCTACCTTTTGTCAACCATGATGGTATAATTTCAATCTATATATGACTTGTACGGAATAAACTTGTTATTCTTTCATTTAGAATAATAATACATTTTATAAATATATTCATTCCTATCCAACTGAGATTCCTTTTGTGTTCTATTATCTTTATTTATTAAGTTAACTTAACTTAGCTTCACGCTTTATCCCTTGCGGGGTAGTCAGAGAGAACGGAGCGCTTTTTACGTGACCTTCCTCCAGTATCTTTGATACTGTGTTTTCGAAGGTCAACCGAGGTCTCCCCCTACCTCTCTTACCGCTCACTTTTCCATCATAAATCTTTTTTGCCATTCTTTCATCACTCATTCGTTCAACGTACCCAAACCAGCTGAGCACGTTCTTCTTCATTCTCACCGTGACATCCTCGCTAGTACCTGCCATTCTGTGTACCTCTTCATTGCGGATTCGATCAGCTAAGCTGACTCCACATATACTCCGCCTACGAAGAGATCGCATCTCCACAGCATTCATCTTTCTTTCATTCTTCTTCTGTTCTTCTTTATTTATTATTATTTTTGTATTTAAATTAATATCTCATCTGATATATTTCCTTTACTTATTATCACTATTTATATGTGATATCTTTTTATATACGAAAAACACATACACTACATATTTGTAGGGTTCTTTTTACCAATTTATAAATTTCTAAAATTTTATTTATTTACCTTTATAAAAATAATAGCAGTTTGGGTTAAGAGCTTTTTAAGCAAGAAGATATTGAGTTTTGTGGTATTACTGTCAATATAAATTGACAGTTATTTTAAACATTGTTCAAAACACTATTCATTTTACAAATTACACTAAAGACACACAATCACACGCTATATTCAATATTTACATGAATTAATTCTTCTGAGGATCTGGATTCAAGGAATGTGGAATAGTCACAGTCAGCCTGTTTACCAAATTATTTAGCCCAAGCAAATAATTTTGTTTAATGCTAGATATCTCTCTCGGCAGATGGTATTTAGTTTCATTAAATTAAAGTTACACAACTCCTTACTAACTACTAATTGCAAAAGCTGGAGTAAGTCTGCAAAACCGTTACAGACTGGTTCCTGTTGCTCAAATTGATTTATTAGTTGCCTCAGATGACACCGCGCTGCTACAGGGAATAAATCGGGCACGAAACTGCAAAAGTGAAAGAGAGGAAAGTATATCGAAGACAAAGAAAGGTGAAATTAAGAGACTGCTTTCTCAATCAACGCTGTGTGTTTCGAAGTAACAAAAACTTTATTTTCTTTACTTAAGTAACCAAAGCTGAAGGTGATGAGAAATATTTTTCCATCAACTACTGTCATTAACAGTTTTATGTAAACATTCCTAATTATTTATATACAGGTAGGTACTGCTTCTTTAATATAATCGATATTGAGCACTTGTATTTATGACTTTCTTTTTTTTAACAAATTAAGAGTAGTCAAAAAATAAGAGGAGAGGGAATGTTTTAATTTAGTTCCCTTTACCTACTCTGCCATGTGCGTTACACAGCTTAGAGCTGCTGATTTTCTTAATAAAATAATATTTTACACGTTTTAAGCACAGTACTACAAATAACTTTTTTTTTTTAGTTTACACTTTTATCGTAGTTCATAACTTATAGACTTATCTCTATATATAATAAGACAGTAAAAATATTTTGTCTGTACATTTAGTAATTTTGACTGAAATGGATAGAGGGACACTTAAAAATAATAATAGAAAGCAAAAAGATTTTTTTTAATATCTTGTCTGTCTGTCTGTCTGTCGACATATTTTTGTCCACATTTTTCTCTGAAAGTACTGAACCTTGATCTCACCTTGATTTACTTGATCCATTTTTTTTTACCAATTTTTCACCAATTGCTTTGTTTTAACTCAATTTAACTACTAAAGTTTAGTTTATCAAAATCGGTTCATTAAAAAAAAAGTTATCGTCATTTGAAAGAAGTCGTAATTAATTCAACACAGAGATGAAGAACGATTTTGAAAGAATTATCAAGTAAATACAAAGATTTTTTGATTGGTTCGTTCATATAATATATGTAACTAATTTAAAAACTGTACAGGAGTTAATATGCAATTAATACAGTTATTTTACAAAGAATATTATGAATCCTTCAAATCAATAATTTAACATTTAAGGCTGTTTCTGAAAGAGTAAATTAAATTATTCACAGACCACATTTAACAGAGTATATATATTATATAGGTAAAAAGAACATAAAGTTACAAAAATATATACGTGTAATAAATAATGAGCTTTATGTATATTTTATAAATATCAAATATCAACAATAGTCATATTTTTTTATTTAAAACAATCAAAAATTCTTTGACGATAATGTCGTAAAAAATCATATTAGAAGTCATTATAGTTGTCAATCAATTCTGCTTATTAAATCAATAATCATGTATTTTAAGCGGGCGAAGCCGTGGGCGAGCCGCTAGTTAAATAATATAACAAGAAAAAGGTTCAATAATCATGTCAGATTAATGTATTTAGATTACATATACTCATATACATGCGAGTGAGGCCATGCCAATAATCATACAAAGGTTTTTTCTGTACCTTAAAGTATAATCATTACTTCAAGTGATAAACAATTAACTCTGTACCAAATATGAATTATTTGCTTTAAAAGAAAAACAGCTTAATTGAAATAAACGTTTACAAGTTAAAAAATCAAATCAACTTCACGCTGTATCCCGCACACAGCAGGATAAGTAGAGGGAACCTAGTGTTAAGACACTCCGTTCCCCACTTTCCGCTGAGTTCTGGAGGCATTGCGGGTTGAGTGGCGGAACTTAGCGCCAAGCTTTGCCTCGACACCAGAGCGATGTAAATATTAATGTAAATATATATTTTATTACCTCGAGTGGGGATGGAACCCACAACTAGTCATTGCGCCACGACTGACCTCAACGTTTACAAGTTAATTTTTACAAATTTTTACGAGTACTGAGATTTAAGAGAGATTTAGATGTAAGAGAGCATTGTGCGTGTTTTGATTTGTATGCTTATAACTTGTATTGATCTGTGCATTGTGTGTAAAAGATAGAATGACATAGACCACACTAATGGATTGTTTAAAACAAGCGTTATAGTAAATTTTAAATTTCTGCATACGTAAGTTTAACTTGCCAATTAATCACAGCTTTCTTTCATGAGGACTTTTATATATGCATATGATATCTGACAGATTATATGATTTTAGGTTATATTTTAAATTAGTAGCTTGTTACTTTAAGATTGTAACATTTTGATGTTACAATCTTAAAGTAACAAACTTGTTACGAATTTAGTTACGAATTTATTGATCTCTTTATTTATCCGATCCGGAAGGTGTACGCAAACTTTCATCTTTACTACTGTCACCTTTACTGTCACCTTATCCAGCTGTTAAGCAAACCATACCAACTATTAATAGTTAATCCGTGCACAAAAATGCCTAAATGTAAAAAATATCACCAGTTGTAAGCCACACGTGACCCAGCTAGCCGCTTTCGGGCTCAAAAATCTTTGATTTCATCAGATAACATATTAATACTTAGGTATTTAGTTACAGATTAAAATTATGACGAAATGTGAAGCATGTTTTGTGACAAGAGAAATGGGACGAGTGCTTCGTTTATCAAGATTTTTTGGGATTGCACCAGTAAACATAACACCAGCTCGAATATCAGAAGAATTTAACATGACAACAACAGTAAATTGCTACCAAGTATCAGCATCGAAAAATTACGGAATTATAAGTTCCATTTTATTATTTATCATCTGTAAGTCATCATAATGACACTTATTTAGTGCAACAATAAGTTTATTTGCACTTTTTCATATTACAGGAGACGCAATGAAAGTTTGTTAAGTTGAAATTGAGATACTTAACTTATTTTTAAGGAAAACTTCAATTACGTCACTGTAGCACTAAACTAGCGTTAAATATATATTTTTTTCATATTCATAATAATTGTTATTTTTAGGGATTATATGTTTTATGGTGTTTGTATATGTTACTGGCATAATGGACCCAGGAAAAGCCATACGCATGCGAACTGGATTATCGCTGGTACTATACGGTACACATAGTATGTTTCATGATATAGTAATACTCTTTGTGACTTTTCGAGGACTAAATAAAGTCAAGCTGATAATGAGCTACTTAAGTTATATACAAAAAGTAAGTCCATATTTAGTAATACAATTCAGTAGAAGCCCAATGCCAGGTTTGCGATGGTTAAAGACCCCCCCCCCCCCCTCCCCTTTCACCCCAATCTCTATTTATTCTGTTTGTTTTGCGCTCTAGCTCACTCGCACGCTCGGCTCAATAAGTCGTTTTTTTTACCTGGCATGAAAAAAGTATTTGATTAGCAGAAGCTGCTCTCTTCTTATCTATTCAGAGTTGCACGTTTATTAAATAAATCTGTCGCTTTAACCGGAATATAAAAAAAAATGTTCAGATTTGTGGAGATAATGTTGATACAGTATGGCTTTATATATGGCTTTGAGTATTCTTTTAATATTGTATTCAAACAAATATTACTGTTTCAGTTCGCACTTTTATATGGTTAATGAAATAACTAAATATTTAACATTAACTTTATAAAAAAATCAGTTCTGGTAAATTTTAATATATCGTATTTTTTTTCAGTTAAATCAAGCTTTAAAAAATAGTTATTTGAACTTAAAGATAAAAAGATCTAAAACAATAATTTGGAGTTACTTTCTATCAATAGTTGTTATAGCCTTTATTTTTATATATCAAAGGATACTCGATGTAATATTTGGCAAAAAGAGTGGTGAGTATCGAAAAAGATAAAAAAAAAACAATCAACCTTCAAAAAATCAATGTGCCGACCGTGCTGTGTGATCCCGGCCTAGAATAGGATCACTCTCACGTGGAGTAGAGTCACGTCGCCAGCGATGGCATATTATACTGGGATTCCTTCTATTAACTTAGGAATTGAGAACTCATTTGATACCTGTATGATATAAAACAATGTTGAGCAGTTACTCATATGTTAAGTGAATTTTAATGAATATTAATGACAAAGCTAATTGAAAATAAACGAATTATACATATATACCATTAGGGAATTTATATAATTCTAATAAAAACAATAAAAATACTAACCACGTGTTATGAACCGTAACGCCGACACTCATTTCTAATGAGAAAAAAAAATAATTTCATATAATTTTGTTAATTAATCATAGCTTAAAAAGGTGAGCAAACATAAGTGCCGAACCACAGTAACAGTTTGGGCAAATTTCATTACAGCTGTCAGTTTTATTTCTTATGTAAATGATGCAAGGCATCAGGAGGTTAAATAGATAAGACAAGATAACCTAAGATCTAGATATATGTAACTTGGATAACGGATTGATAGTCAAATCAAAACATTAAATTTAAACTTAAAAATATTTTTTCAGTGGTCATCCTCATAATGCAGTTATTCTACTTTGTATCCTTCAGCATTCATATACTTATACAGTTGCAATTTGCTTTCGTTGTATATTTACTGAATGCGACGATACGTATTCTTAACGATCGTCTACAATCTTGGGACTGCAAATGGGACTACGGTAAGAATTATAATACGAGTATATCAAAAGCCATCAAGGACTTAGTCAGTCAAAATTTAATATATTAGAACATTGTAATGCTTAAGAATTAGTAAAAATATTTTTATATAGCTTATAGATCATTACTGTTGTACATTGACGCCAGTGGTGGCGCAGCGGCACGAGGTGTGACTGTAAAACCGACTGGTTGTGGGTTCGATCCCCACTCGAGGAGATGAAATATTTACTTAAATTTATATTTCCATTTCTTCGCTCTGGTGTCGAGGTTAAGTGCGGCGTTGAGTTCTGCCACTCAACACGCAATACCTCCAGAAATCGGCAGAAAGTGGGGAACGGAGTGTCTTAACACTAGGTTCCCTCTGCCTACCCTGCTGTATGCGGGATACAGCGTGAAGCTGATTATTAGATCATTACTGCATGCAGCATGTGGTTAACTGAGCTACGTGGTCATCTATTTATAGTTCTAGAAGGAGTCCTAACGCTCATCTACCGTATCACTGGACAGTACTTTGATTGTGGTGGCTTCAAATTAAACTTTTCTCAAATATTTTGGTTTTTTTTCTGCCAGTAGATTACTTTTTCCAGTGCACTGCTTCAAATAATGTGTAATTTTTATTTTCAGAATTCAACAACATAATAGTCTCCAAAAGAAGACACATTTCTTTTCGACGTCTCTGCCAGATCTATGTGTCTATTTGTAAACTGATTACAAAGATAGACAAACACGAAAGTGTTTTCATTTTCCTTTTATTAAGTTACAAAGTTGTAGACTTGCTGGACTCATTGTATCTTATTATGTCATCTATACCGCATTTAAATTTTAGTTATATAGGTATGTAAGTTTCTATTGCTCAAAGAATGTGTAACGCTCCGTTTTTTTATTTTTTTCCCGTAAAGACAAATAAAGAGATGGTTAAAAAATGCAATGCAAGAATGTAACACTCTGAATCTACTTTTAAGGGAATCAAATGTTAAATATATATTATAAGTATGCATACGTGCAACGTAGTTTCCAAATATAAAATACATATTTTTAAATTTGTAGAGCCTGCCAATATCGCAGACACTCATCAGTCCGCAACATTCATTGATTTTGCGGTAGAGGTCCTTTGGATTATTTACAGAGGAGCAACACTTGTACTCTTGATAGAACCTTGCAATCAGACCGATACTGAGGTAAAGCTATATAGACATATACAATAGTAACTAACGAACAAAAATAAGCTTATTATTACATTTCTCAAGCTATAACTGGTTGGCAGAGGAATTTTCATCCATTGCTGAATAGTTATTTCTTGTTTATCGACGTATTGTGTAAAAAAACAATTATTGTATCAGTAAATTTAGAAGATATTTTTTTATATTTTATATAAAAAAAATATTTTCATTATTAGTATTTTTTTTAATGTTCTATTCTGATTCATTAACAATAATTATGTGAAAACAGAATATGAACCAAAAATCCAAGTTGATTTTTTTTTTCTGAAATCCAATATTTCAGAAAAAAATCATCCAGCATTCAAGTTTTTTTTTTTACAAAGATATAGGTAGACTCAAAATCATGACGTAGGAACGCCTTGATTTATTTTTTTATATTTTAGAGACCTTTTGACAAATTTTAAATACTCAAGTCTTGCCATAAATATTGTTAAAAAGATTTTATTTTTATTGTACGTACATTTATTTTTAATACAGTGTGTTAGTTTAATACATTAATATAAAAATATATAGATGAAGCTTATTTGAAGTGATCTCCATTGTCTACTATACAGTCCTTTAAACGTTGAGGCCAGTTATAAATAGCAGCAGCTCTTTGTATGGTTTTTTTTGCGCCAATCATATGGATTGTTAGGGACTCCAACTTATCGTGGTGCTAAGAGCAAGCCCTCAAAAACTCGAATTAAAATCAGGACTAGATGACGGCTAGTCTTCAGCTCTGTTGAAGTCCAGAAATTTCTTTTTTAACCAAGATTGGGTGAAACGATCTTTACGACCCATGGCCGAGTCTTGCTAAAAGATCAGTCTTGGTTACTGAACATGCTGTTGTTAATGGGCTTAATTTTTTTCTCAAGAAGTATAGTTTTTTTTTCGATTGGATTTTATTGCTGTTGATCTGAACTGGATCTGGTCTTGACAGCGTCACCGGGCGGGAAGGGGCGAGAGTAACTCGCGTAAGATAGGAGTGGCGTCGCCGCCGGCGGCGGAGAGTATGTCGTGAGACTCAGGAATGAATCCTGCCTATTTACTGGGCGCTTGCGGTAGTAATTGTCGATCGTGATCGTTGAGATCTAGAAGGACGCTGCGAATTCCTTTAGTGATTCTAATTCAAAATCTTTGTGTAGGTCCACGTTGCGTACGTACCATGCGCATCCGGATGCCATACGGAGAAATTTTTTATTTATTTTTTTATGGAAAAGGACAAGGCAAACGAGCTATCGAGTCATCTGATGGTAAGTGACTACCGCCGCCCATGACCCCATGCAACACCAGAGGAGCTACAGGTGCGTTGCCGGCCTTTAAGGGGTTGAGCGCCAGCCCGGCATTACCTGATGCGAAACGCAGTGGCATAAATTCACTACTTAACGCCGATTTTAAATGCCGGGGGTGGTAATGCTCCGGCCGACTCTGAACATGCGTGTTACCATTGCTGGTGACGTGACTCTACCACACGTACTTTAGTCGCCTCTTACGTCACCACCAGTACCAGGATAATCTTATTGTAGGCCGGGAATACACGGCACCAAAACTGTATTTATAAGGGCAGGCATAGGTCACATCAAATCAGCTTGTTTCGAAGTGATATTTTACCCCGCTTGCAAATGAGTGGGTACAGCCTGCTCATGATGTATGTAGCCTTGTTTCTGATATACGTGATGTGCGGCCGGAAAGAGAGTTTAGAATCTAGTACGAGGCCTAGGTGTTTGACCTGGAATTCCCAGTAAATAGTCGAGAAGATTTTGTAACGCTTACGCGGAAAGAGGTGAGCTACGCTTTTCTTCGGATTAACCTCAAACCGCCACATGCTGAAACAATCGCCTAGGGCGTCGGAGTCTCGCTGTAGTCTTTCAGCTAGGATTCAAGCGGAGTGATCCGTGGTGCAAAGGGCGGTGTCATCGACATTCATCGCAAAATTCGACTTTATCGGAACGTGCGATTCGACAGGTATTCCCGAATGATGAGAACGAGAGAGTCTGGCAGTGCCATACGACGGAGCAAACTCCGTACACATATATATACTTGTGCCGACGTTTTGATAGTTTTTCAGGAAAACATGGCTTATTCACTCCATCATATCCAATACCTCACCAAACATCACTGAGTCGGATAATGCCCACGATGTGCTCTGTCGACTAATTGGGAAGCTTTTTTAGAGCTTTCAGCATAAATACGGTAATTTTTTCTGTTAAAATATCGCTCAATTGTAAAAAAAATCTCATTTGTAGTAGAGTCAAGTAGTTGTTTTGAGTTTACCACTCTATTCTTTTTTAAATGATTACTTAAAACTTGCCAGTGCATCACCTTTATGCCACAAGTTCTGAGTCATCTTTAAAAATACGCGTCATTGTTCTATCTTCATCTCCCGAGATAAAATCGTTTACTTTCGGTTTGGTTTTATCGCCTTTTTCGTACTAAAACTACGGGGACGGCCAGATCTTTTCTTGTCACAAACAGAGGTTTTATTGTACATATCAGTAGCCCGGTACACACAAACGGTTGACTAATACCAAGAGTATGAAGTATTTTGCATGCCTAGTTTATGTAATACAATCACAGCGGTTCGTTCAGACTAAGTATAGCAAATAAATTTTAGAAGCGTAATTACTTGTTTCAATACCTACGACAGTAGATAGTGACATTGCCACTGAACGTCAGCTATTATCTTCTTATTATTAACCTTTATGTACCGCGTGGCGCAGCGGCACGAGGTGTGACTGCAAAACCGACTGGTTGTGGGTTCGATCCCCACTCGAGGAGACGAAAATATTTACTTAAATTTATATTTCCATTTCTTCGCTCTGGTGTCGAGGTTAAGCGCGGCGTTGAGTTCTGCCACTCAACACGCAATGCCTCCAGAATTCGGCAGAAAGTGGGGAACGGAGTGTCTTAACACTAGGTTCCCTCTGCCTACCCTGCTGTGTGCGGGATATAGCGTGAAGCTAATTTAATTTTTTTTTTTTTATGTACCAACGTGCAGTCTGAGAGGCCCCGGCGGGTGTTGTACTTGTTAGTTTAACTCTTTCTCCAAAAAATAGCAATCCCCGCTTGTAAGTAGCTGCATGGTGAGTGCTTACGTTGACATCAGAGCAGGCAGTATTATTATAACGCGCGTATTTAGTCAATAGTAACTTTTTTAAATTCCGACAGCTTGACGTTGGTAGTTATGTAAGTTTTTTTTTTATTTGTAATAGTAAACTTTTTTTTTTACATATATTATGAACTATGGATACACCAGAGACTTGCGATAATAACCAAAATATTTTTCACATTTTTTAAAGTATTATTCCACATTTAAGGAAAATATTTGTGAGATTCTTAGAGGCTTACAATCATTAAAAAAATCTAGGATGTTTATAATAAGTTTGACAACGTCGGCGAACATTTAAGTATACTAGTAGTGATATTTCTAATACTGATAAACTGAAGCACAACACCTGAAAGCGACGATGAACATACTTACAATTCTTTACCATTGACAATTCTTTTCTGGGTTTTGGATATTAATCTCTCAATTTTTATCTTTTGTACAATGTAAATGTGGAAAGACAAATTGATAAAGATATTATTATAAAAAAACTGTATAAGAGTATATAACTTAACTTAACTTAACTTCACGCTTTATCCCCAGCGGGGTAGTCAGAGAGAACAGAGCGCCAAACGCTACGGTCTCTACATACCTCTTTCGCCTCGTCCACTGTCATCAACCTCGTCATACATGCCCTAATAGTATAAGAGTATATAAAGCGAATATTTTGTATTCTTATTCATTTGGAATTAGTTTCGTTAGGGTACTTAGTTCTAATAAGCCTAAAACAAGTGAAAATGTACCTGAAGAAGTCAAGACATGAAAGACTTGTCGTTCGTGGCAACATGAACTCAAACGAGCGTCGACAGTTAGACGCCGTTCCTGCAAAAATTACGTTTGCAGTATGCTAAAAAACGTGTCCTGGCTGTGCTTAGAATTTAAAGTGTGGTTAAACTATGGACATTCTGTTTTGTTAATCTGTAAGGAAAATTTTTCGTGTTTTGTTTTTCTTTATTGAATAGACTGATTTTTTTTTAAATTAAAGCTAAATATTTAATTTTAGTTCTTTTTTTATATCTCTATCTCTATATATAATAAAAGGATAGAAAAGTCAATTCTGTACATGAAAGATATAAAAAAAATAAAAATTAGGTCGGTTTATATGTCGATTATAGAACCTAAAAAACCACTCAACAGAATTCTTGTCTGTCTGTCTGTCTGTCTGTCTGTTTGTTTGTTCGTCAATCACGCAAAAACTACTGGACAGAAATTGATGAATTTTTGCATGGTATTAGCCTAAGATCTCAAGGTACATTTTTTTTGGGTTTCATTCCGAATTTCATTATAGTTTTATTTAAAAAAAATAAAAACTGAAAAATGTAAATTACTTAACATACCGATAACTACTGTATGAAATTAATTTATTTTTAGCATGGTAATAGTTCAAAACTTAATGCAACTTATAGAATAGTTTTTATCATAGAGTACAAAGAAATTTTACCAGAAAAAAAAAACATAATTATATTTTTTTATAAAAAAAATCGACTTCTTCAATTTCAATCGGATTTCATACTCTGAACTTAACCAAACTTTCACCAAACTACCCTTTATGTGTACCCTTTGTAATAAAAAAAGATTCATCAAAAGCAGTTGAGTTGATATTGAGATATTAGTCCATTTGTCGCGCACATACATAATGAAAATTTGAGATTTATATGATTTTTTCATAGATACCATTGTCGGAAATGAACTAAATTAAAATAGGACTACACGGGACGCACTAGCTTCCAAATAAAAAAAGAATTATCAAAATCGGTTCAGACAGTCAAAAGTTCTGAGGTAACAAGGATAAAAAATACAGTCGAATTGATGACCTCCTCTTTTAAGAAGTCGGTTAATAGAAATTTGACATAATTAAATTACGATTATTGTATTTAACCACAATTTAAAAGAAGAAAGTAAATTGAGGCCGTTCGTGGCACAGGGGCACAAAGCATAAACTGGTTGTGGGTTCTATTCCCACTTAAGGAAATTAAGTATTTATTTAAATTTATATTTCCATTTCATCGCTCTGGTGTCGAGGCAAAGTGCGGCATTGAGTTTCCTACTCAGCACGCAATGCCTACAGAATTCCGCGGAAAGTAGGAAACAGGAAGTAGTGTCTTAACACTAGGTTCCCTCTGCCTACCCTGCTGCGTGCGGGATACAGTGAAACTGAAAAAAGAAGTACAATTAATAGTTGTTTAGTCTACCATAATTATTATTTTAAACGTCAACGTTGGTGACATTAACAAAAATAATAAAGTAGGTATATTTTTCGGGACTAGCTCAAATGGCGATATCTGCAATAAAAAGTACAGTAATACCCCGGCTTTACGCGAATTCGGAGATACGCGGTTTTTCTTTTTGATTGCCGCGCATCGGCTCTCTTGCTTTGCACACTCAGTTTTCAGTTTGCGACAGGTTTAAACATGTTCCGCGTGAAATTGTTTTACGTGCGCAGTGCGTTTTACTTATAATCTCTAATTATAACGTCTAAAAGAACGAAAAATGAGTCATTTGAGCATAACAAGAAAAGAAAAACACTGTCTTTGGAGTGTAAACTAAATATAATTAAAGACTTTGAAGTAAAAATGAAAATTTGTGAATTGAAAAAGAAGAAAAATTGAACTCGGCAGGCAACATTGTTAGAATATATGAAGCCTTCCAGCTCAAAATAATTCCGATTTAGGTTACTTTATTTATAACAATGTATTTTTTTTTATTATCCTACACTTTATTAAACACTTTTCTTCTAAATTATGTTTTTTTTTAAACTCTGATCCTGATTAAAGAAACTTTATATGCAAAGTTGAACCCCGACTTACGCGAATTCGACTTACACGGCAATCGCTCGGTCCCACCTACCGCGTAAGTCCGGGGTATTACTGTATATGTATTTGGAAAGTAAATTCTGATTGTGAGTTCATAGTTTATAAAACTTTATATTGTGTTTAGATGACGCGCTGATGTCAATACATTTTAATCATTGGCGTTATATATATATAAAGTTACATTCATTTACAGTAGATATATTTCTCAAGAGAACTTTCTCAAGACTTTATATATAAAAAATACATTAAATAATCATGTTAAGGAAGTATCAAATATATTAATGTCATCTGTTAAAATAACGTGAAGCTGACTAAACTTAATGCTATATTCAAAACAAATGAATTGTATGTAAATTTATTAATACGTTTCAAGTATGAAAAAAAAAATGCAATATAATTGCTTTTGTTCTCCTTTTTTTTCCAATATTTTATATTTCTATTATTTATATCAATATATCCGGGACGTAAATGCGGGAACAGAGCCATGCCATCTTAGTACAAAGCAACCTCTAAAAAATGTATTTACGTGTTAGTTAAAGAATAAAAGACAATAATATTTATGGTTTGTATGATAGAGGAACCCACTAATCATCAGAATTAAAAAAAAAATTATGATCTCAGAATTATATGTTATTGCTCGAATATTTTTAACTTGTGCATCTTATAGACTAAAGAATCGGGTTTTCTTAGATATAGAAATATAATCGCTGAGTAAATTTATATTTCCATTTTTCAGCTTTCGTTCAATATTTCTATTTTTAGTGCCTATGTATGAGTTATTGCTATATCTATCATATTACAGCTTCAGGCACTAAAATCGCGGCTTAGCCATTTGATTTTGATGACAAATAAGAATTATAATCGAGAAGAACTTTTTATCTTCTGTCGTCAACTAATAATTGATTTGCCTGTTTTCTCTCCTCTTGGTATATGTTCTCTCAGAAGAAATGGATTAGTAGCGGTAAATATTTAATATAATATCTTTTTTGAGGTCAGTAGTTGCGCAAGGGCACATAGCGTGCGACTGAAAACAAGACAGGTCGTGGATTCGATTCCCACTCGAGGAAATTAAATATTTAATATTTTCATTGCCCGGCTGGTAAGGCGATGCGCGGCGTTGATTTCCGCTACTCAACACCCAATGCCTACAGAATTCGATGAAAAGTGAGGAGCGGCCCGTACATAGCATCGTAGGTACGTGTCGTCTGCTTACCTTCCTATCCGCGGGACAATCGTGAAGCTAAAAAAACGTCGTTTATATAATTCTAATACCTATTATATGTTCTGGAAAACCATGTTAATTTAGGTATTTTTTTAAATATCATGATGCAGTACATTATTATTGCTTTTCAGATAATTGGTGCACTTTTCACTTTTGTAGTTATTATCACACAGTTTCACCTGCGAGATGGAATTGGATATTAATTTACGACACGTTATTAGTTGTAAACAATAAGAAGAAATATGTGTATATATAAGAAGAAGTAAGTGTGGATTGTTTCTTTAAAAGTTATTGTAACAAAATAGAAAAACATTATTTGTCTATCTATATTTATTTATCACAATCATCTCACCTTTTTCATCCTGAGTACCTTCCTCGGTTTATCAAGTTTTTTTTTTTTGTCTTTTCAAGTCGCTGTAAATATTTAACTTAACTGAATGCACACAATAATTATGGTTTTTTTATATATATATATATTTTATTGCACAAAACAAAAAACACAGAAATTTATAATTAAGAATTTAGTTGACAAGGGTGGCCTTATTTCTAAAAGAAATCTATTCCAGCCAACCAGTAGAAGTAGATATCTATCAAACAGCGGGGAGAGTATAGTGCAATTATCATTAAAAAAACTGACAAAATACAACTGAAAAACATACTTGAATAAATAAATATATATATACACAATAAATTTTTATACGCTTTTTAAAGAATACTATTTATTAATAATATTAAATAAATAGTATTCTCTCTTGCCAGATGACAATTCTTAGTAATATCTTTGGGTAGCGGAAATTTGTAAAAATCTCCCTACAGAGATGCACATAAATAAGTTGTAACAAACGTATAAAAATTTCGACGTAGCTTGATGAGGACATATGGCTTAGTGGTCAGAGCGCCTGGTCGGTTTACAAGAGGCGCAGGTTCGAGTGCCGCTACATTCAAATTTTTATACGTTTTCTAAATAAGTATTTTTCTTTCCTAAGTGTGTTCTTGTCTGTTAAAAATATTTAAAATAACTAAATGTATTATTTTTAGAACACCTACCACGAAAATTGTTAAGCCTATGTACTCTTAAATGGTGAACCCGTAGACCCTTCGGATTCCACGGTATTTCTCGGTATCACCAAAGACTCCAAATTACAGTGGGGACCCCATATTGATGGATTGGCGAATAGACTTAATTCCGCAGCTTTCGCGGTCAAAAAAAATTGATCATTAACTGTCGTAGAAAAGGCTCGACTTGTTTACTTTAGCTACTTCCATAGTATTATGCCTTATGGGATTTTACTTTGGAGTAATGCAGCCGGTATTAACCCATATTTGTCCTGCAGAAGCGAGCTATTCGTGCAATCTATAACTTAGGTCCTAAAAACTCATTAAGGCAAAACTTTAAAGAAATTAATATATTGACAGTTGTGTCTCAATATATTTTTGAAAATGTTATGTATGTTCAAAAAACATTCATAATTACCAAAATTGGTGACGTTCATAATATTAACACCAGGAATAGGGTTAATCTTAGTGGACCTGTAACTCGGTTGCATCGAATCCGCAATTCTTTCATGGGGATGGTCCAATACAGTACTAGTACCAAATTGTTAGAAAAACTAGTTTGTAGCAATTTTATTCTTTCTAGTCCACATAAGTTATTGTCTTTATTTCATACTTCAAAAGAATTGCAATGTAATTACCGCAAAATTATTTCGAAAATATTATTAACTTGCCGTTTGATCCCGGCCTAGAATAGGATCAACGTGGTACTGGACTAAAGTACGTGTGGTAGAGTCACGTCGCCAGCAATGGCAACACACACATCATTACCACCACCGGCATTTAAAACCGGTGTTAAGTAGTGGCTTTATGCCACTGCGTTTCGCATCAGGTAATCCCGGGCTCCAGCCCCCAGCCCACCTTAAAGGCTGGCAACGCACTGGTGTTGCACGGGGTCATGGGCGGGGGTAATCACTTACGTAGGTGACCCGTCTTTTCCATATAAAAAAAAATATAAATAAAAAAAAAATACATTTTTATTATCGCAACTAATTGATATAATGTTAAATTTTTTCTCAAATAATATACATGTATAAGCACTACGATCTCTGTATTAAAAAAAAAATATTAAGTATTATTACTATTTACGTACATGTGGAACTCTACTTTCCAGCCAAAAATCTTCATTTTAATCTCTATATATAATAAGACAGTAAAAATATTTTGCCTGTTCATTTAGTAATTTTGACTGAATTGGATAGAAGGACACTTAAAAAGAATAATAGAAAGCAAAAAGATTTTTTTTAAATTTCTTGTCTGTCTGCTTGTCGGTCTGTCTGTCGACATATTTTTGTCCGCATTTTTGTCTGAAAGTACTGAAGAACCGATTTACTTGAAAATTTCACCGATTGCTTTGTTTTAACTTAACTACTAAAGTTTAGTTCATCAAAATCGGTTCATTATAAAAAAATGTTATCAAGGCATTAGCTTGCCTGCGAATATTATGTAGCAATAGCGCTGGTAATATTATTGGCTAAAGAATGACATTCGAAACGTCTGGGTTATATGACTGTTGATAAAAATATATATTTTTGAAGCACTATTATATAATATTTTATACAAAAAAGTAAACAAAATTAAATTGTTAGTGGAGATTACCTTGCAAAATGATAATAGTTAAGTTTAAGTCATAATTAATTCAACACAGAGATAAAGAACGATCTTGAAAGAAATATCAAGTAAATACAAAGATTTTTTGGTTGGTTCGTTTATATAATATATGAAACTAATTTAAGAACTGTACAGGAGTTAATATGCAGTTATTACAGTTATTTTACAAAGAATATTATGAATCCTTCAAATCAATAATTTAACATCTAAGGCTGTTTCTGAATGAGTAAATTAAATTATTCACTGACATCAGCACATTTAACAGAGTATAATATATAGGTAAAAAAATATATACGTGTAATAAATAATTAGCTTTATGTATATTTTATAAATATCAAATATCAACAATGGTCGTATTTTTTTATTTAAAACAATCATAAATTATTTGACGATAATGTCGTAAAAAAATCATATTAGAAGTCATTATAGTTGTCAATCAATTCTGCTTATTAAATCAATAATCATGTATTTTAAGCGGGCGAAGCCGTGGGCGTGCCGCTAGTCTTCAATATGGAACTGTTAACTTTTACAAATCTGCTCTATATTGTATTTTAGTTAAATCTATTAAAGAAGATAGAATGAAAATGCTTATAAAAATGTGGTTACACTGAAAGTTGCCTCTTCAAAAATATTCTTATAAATTTTTTTTTTCATACTAAAGATCAAGACCTTTATTTAGAAATAATATCAAAGCAAACTGTAACTTTTCCAATTCCTGTAACCGTACAGAGAGTTAAATTAATTCATATTGTAATGATTTTATATTTATATATGTTTTAATATTCGCAATAATGATTTATAAAAATGTAAATCAACCTCTTTGTTTAATAAAAAGATGTTTGAAAATAGCTAGTATAGAACTGTCATCAGAGAACATTAATAAAATGACACATTATGGAACATTCGAGATATACTTTTAGACTTGGAGCGGAAGAAGAAAGAGTTCCTCTAGAATAACATATTGTATTAGAATTTAAGATTAGGACATTGTACAAGCTTAATAGTATATTACTCTAGAATAAATATAAATTCTTTAAAAGCCTCGAGGTGTTTGATTTCTTTACAATCTATATATATAAAAGGACATGTAACTGACTGACTGAGGTAAGACGCACGCACAGACGTAACCGCTGTGCGTAGAAATGTGAAATTTGGATAGATGTTTTCATAATCTGGACATCCACTAAGAAGGGATTTTGAAAAATTTTAACCCTAAAGAGATGAAATAGGGGTCGAAAGTTTGTATGGAAAAAAAATTTTATCGGCACCGATTTTTATAAAATTTGAAATTCAGACTCTTAAAAACATTTAATTGAACACGTATTTCATGGTTTTTTAGAATTCACCCCCTAAGGGTTCAAATAAGGGGTTTTAAAATTTATATGGAAAAATCTTTAAATCGCCACAGATTTGTATAAAAATTTTAATACGGACTGTTAAAAATATTTTATTGAACACGTGTTTTGTGATTTTTTTTTTAGAATTCACTCCTATGCAAATGCAAATAAGCGGGCGAAGCTACGTGCGCCCACTAGTATAATATAAAAACCATAACAATAATAATAATTTTAATTGTAATTACTAATATACTAAATAAAAACATGAATAATCAAGTGTTTGCAACTTTGAAACTACCTCGATGCTTAGCATAATCGTTATATAGAGAAAACAAAACATTTACGGAATTTAATGAATCAATTTATTTTATTACATAGCGTTATAAAACCATATATTCAAAGAGTATTCACAAACGTTGAGAGTACGACAGTAGATAAAAAAAAAATAGCGGATTATGGGCAGTCTGAGTATCATATCTGGGAAAGACAACAAAATGAAGTAAAAGTCTAGTGTTTTTCTAAAAATAATTTTAATATCATAAATAAATAATGAAATTAATAAGATAAATAAATTTTGTGATAAATTAACTGTCGGTGCAGTTAGATAGCTTTGTTGATGGTGTTTTAAATTATTGATTAAATAATTCAATTCTTTTTTTCTCTATAGTACCTACCTATTGTAACTTTAATAATGTAGAAAACACTATTTTGATAAAAATATAGTCCAAATGGTTAACTCCTCCTTTACAGAAGTTCGTTAAAAATAGATTTTATTTCGTTATTTTTTGGACTCTGAACAGCTACAATTTGTAATAAATCGCAAAGAATGAATCTGCGAAATATAATTAATGATTAAACGAACTTATCTGTACGTGAAGTTCAATCATAATTATATGCGCAGCTTCATTCGAAACGATTTACAACACTTCCCAGAATTAAAATATCCAACCCTTTAGAATAACGAAATGAAATCGTGTTCTTCGTCCTGATTTAAACATAATGAGTAAGACGTCATTCCAGCAATGAGGTAAGGTATTGTGACGGTAGTGGGAAAATATTTTTTTCTTGATAATTCTGAATATCTGTGGATGGCTGCTGTGTGGGAGTAACTAGAAAGGCCGGCAACGAACCTGTAGCTCCTCTGGTGTTGCACGGGGCCGTGGGCGGCGGTAATCACTTACCATCAGGTGACCCGAACGCTCGTTTGCCTTGTCCTTTTCCATAAAAAAAAAAGCTACAATTTGTAATAAATAGCTTCGAATGAAGCTGCTCATATAATTATGATTGAACTTCACGTACAGGTAAGTTCGTTTAATCATTAATTATATCTAATCTATGAAATGCATTTGTAATTAGTTTCTAGTATTTGTTTATCTAACAACCAATCGAACTTATTTTATAAGTGGCTTACTTCAATGGGTTCTTGCCTTATAAAATAACAATAAAATGTATTTTCTTCTATTCTAACAGTGAAGTGCTTGGTTACCCTGCTGGCTACGATTTGCATTAGTGAGTGGAAATTGGGAAGTACTAACAAAAAGCTATTGTTTGGGTTTATGTCAAATTATTAATCTTTAATTTTCAGATATTTGCAGGCCTACCGCACTTGTTCGTGACCATATTTACTTATTTAGTTCTGGATAATGTGAAGTATTCTTATCACAAAATAAGTCTCTTAAAGTTGAAGTAAATTAAGTTTTATAATAAATTTAAATGTAAATTTCCGCTGTGGAGTGGTTAAACGCCGTTTTATTTATGAATTTGACTCTCATTGAAAGAAAATATTTTTCATTTCGTTCTGGCAAGTTAAAGCGTGACGTTTAATTAACTCAACAAAATTACGAGTGAGTTAAAATAAAAAAATAAAAAATTAAGTTAAACGTAAAACGATCCAGGTAGTATTTTTTTCTTTTTAATTTTTAGCTAGTAAGTAGTTACTGTTAAAATATGTATCTCTAAAATGATAAATGCTTACAATACACATAGTGAAATTATTATTTATGCCTCTTTTTACTCGGGTCAAAAGTTATATACTAGATTCAGTATTTAATTAATATTTTTATTTAAATACTTCAGTATTTTTACTTCTAATCCTATCAAATTATTATACTTGTTTTTTCGTTTATTTTTTTATGTAGTCATACTTTTGTTTTGATATTTATTTTTTCCTATTTTGCAGTAGTAACAAGAAAATTCGTCCGAAATATTCTTGTCTTTTATTTTTAGGATATCATACCTCAAAAGCGAAGGACCATCATAAGATCGCTTTGTTTTCTAAAAGAAATAGTCTTTTCTTTTTTTTTGATCTCGAGATCTCGTAAAGCTATTAAGCTGAAATTAATATCAAATATTCAAGTCTATAACGATATAAGCAATGAAAAAAAATATTACGAAACTGTAATTTATGCTTAATTTGAAACAAAATGAGTGCGTACAAACTTAACTTTGTCAGTTTTTAAAAGAATTAGAATCTTTTTTTGTAATACCCTCGTTCTACTGCTGTATAACAGCATCTGTACCAGCTTTATGTATGGTATAGTTATGCTAAGGTTTTGCAGTTACATCAATGCAGCTAAGGCACTGGTAATTTTCTTACTACCAGCAATACGCCTGCCACATCCATTGTGTATCTTTCGTACTAAACATGCTTCTTATCATTTTATTGTAACGATCAGACACTAACAGTTTATTTTATTGTTGTTAATTTTAGGTGAATCTCTGCAAAGCAAAAAAGTCGATGCCTTAAAGTTCACCGAAATACACTGTTTGGCGCACTAATGAAGTCGACATTTCACTTCCCATATCTATTATAAACATCGCTACTACCTATACAATTGTGTCAATTCAATACTTAATTGCATACGTTAGTCAAATATATATTATATAAAAATACAAATTATATAAAAATACATTTATTAAAAATGACATGATTTTTAAGTACTTTTAGTAGTAAGGATTATGATACTCGTAAATAGTGTTAAGCTATATTATTTTCTGGGATACATTTATACCCAAGTTTAATTCATAATCCTACCTATAATGTACATAAAATATATTTACCGAATATCATCAAAATATATTTATTTTACAGGCTTGAGAAATAAGAATAAACATTTAATATTTCACGGCCATTTTGTTTGTGAAAGATAGGGATGCAGCGGTCACTTTCTTGAAGTCATATCCACGTCTTACAATAATAAAAATCTACTTTTTTTGTATAGTAGATATTCGATATTCGATAATATCTTAATATTAGGGTATTAGTAGGGTAATTAATAAACTCGTTAAATAAAAAAAAGTAAATAGGTATTTTTAGATTTTTATATAGTAGGTACTCTTGTAATATGAATTGTGTGTGTGTCGTGTATATTAAGATTAAATAAATGTATAAGTTAGTTATTGATAGACAGTAAAATAAAAAATATATGTAACTGACTATATAGTTTCTTTATCAGCAAGACAAGTGACGATGCCAAATGTGATTACGAATTTTAGGGCATATAAATAATGATTTAGTTTTTTTTTACACCAGTATTATTGATTCCTTTAATAAAACAACAGGTAAATTTCAATAATGTCAATAAAATTAATATTAGTAGTGACTCTATTTAACGTGCTTAGTGTAAAATCTGGAAAAATATTAGGAGTGTTTTCTATGCCATCGATTAGCCATCAAGTGGTTTTTCGTAAGCTCAGCCAAGAGCTCGCAAAGAGGGGTCACGATTTAACAGTGATCACTACTGATCCAGCATACCCTATTGGAAAAGCTCCTCCAAATTATAGGGAGATAGATGTCCGAAATGTATCCTATACTACTTTACAAAAGAACTTTCAAGCCAATTATAAAGTAGATCAAGATGTTCAAACATGTTCTGAGATACGCGAGGGATCTTTAATATTGTCTGCTCTTCTAGAAGCTCAATTACAGACTGCAGAAGTTAAAGAATTATTAACTCTAAACAAATATACATTTGATTTGATTTTAATTGAGGCTGTTATGCATCCAGCAATAGGATTGTCCCATGTTTTTCATGCACCAGTGATTTTAGTTAGCTCAATGGGAGCTTTTTTCAACAATCATGATCTTCTAGGATCACCAACACACCCAATACTTTATCCTTCCTTTATTCATAGAAAAATTTATAATTTAAATATTTGGGAGAAATTAAACAATTTGTACTACCATTTTTGTTATAAATATGTTGTTTATTTAAATGAAGATTATGAAAATAATCTTTTGCAAAAGTATTTGGGACCAGACACTCCTACTTTAAGCGAGTTATATAATAATGTCCATATGTTATTTATAAATCTGAATTCTATTTGGGCTGACAACCAACCAGTGCCTCCAAGTATTGTTTATATGGGGGGCATTCATCAGCTTCCAGAAAAGGAATTACCAAAGGTAAAAAATATGTACTCTACTGTATAATAAATCTAATACTGTACTGTGATACAGCGTGAAGCTGATTTTTGAATATAATCATAATTTTTTCATAATCAAATTATGAAAAATGTTTCGAAATCAAATAAACATATTTTAAATGTTTTGTTAATAATATATATACTTTTAGGATCTTAAAAAATATTTAGATTCATCAGAGAGAGGTGTCATATATTTAAGTTTCGGAACAAACATATTGCCGCAAATGTTACCTACTGACAAATTACAAATTATAGTGAAAGTTCTTTCTAATCTTCCTTATGATGTTTTGTGGAAATGGAACAACGATGAACTTCCGGAAAAAGCTGATAATATTAAAATTTCTAAATGGTACCCACAATCAGATCTATTAAGTTAGATTTACTTATTTAATACAATATTCTTAATCAAAATACAAAAGGTTTTATATACTGATCGAAGTAAAGGATTTTTTTCCATTTACTGTTCGAAGTTAAGGATGATTTTTCCATTTACATTTCAGTACATCAAACTAAATGTATCAATTTTTGGCAATTAAAACTTTGATTACAGGGCATTCTAAGGTGAAATTATTTATTACACAAGCTGGTCTCCAATCAACAGATGAAGCTATAACTGCTGGTGTACCCCTTGTAGCAATACCAATGTTAGGCGATCAATGGTACAACGCAGAAAAATATGTTAGGCACGGTATTGGAACTAAGGTAGAAATAGCAACTCTTACTGAACGTGAATTTAGGAATGCTGTAGAAACTGTTTTAAATAACACAAGGTAACATACTTTGAAGATTATGTTTTATGTTGATAAGTCGTTTTCTTTAGTATACAGAATTTAACAGAATTATATATTTTTTTAGTTACCGTGAGAATATTATCAAATTTCGTAAACTGATACGAGATCAACCAGAATCACCCCTAGAACGAGCATTGTGGTGGACTGAATATGTTATAAGAAACAAAGGAGCAAAACAACTGAGAGCGCGTAGTGCCAACATTTCAAGTGCTGAATATTTTGAATTTGAATTAATATTAGTTATCATAATAGTAGTTTTATTAGTATCAATATTATCAATAATAATTATTAAATTTATCTGTAAGTTTTTGCAAAGTTTGTTTAAAAGTAAAAATAAAATAAAATTACACTGATGTAAACAATGAAAAAAATTATCTATATTAATCAGTTATAATAATAAAAAAGTAGGTTATCATATCTTTATGATGTTTGTCGATAATCTCAAGGTTCTTCCACCCAAATGACCTTGGATAGCACTTTGAACACATAATCTTTCTTATACAGTTTATTTCATTCGTGGTGACCTAATTATAAAGCAGGATGGCTCTAATTTTTTCTTAAGTTATCGATTTCTAATAGCAAATATGTTGAAGTTAGGTATCGTAATAAGCCTTTTATAATATTATTGTAATATTTAAGTTCAACAGCCCAAGAAAAGTTTTGAAAAAAAATAGTCAAGTTCAACTTTTGTACCTTAAGTTATATTTTTGACGTTGAGTCTATTTTACTTATTATCAATTGAAATACACGATATTTTTGCTATAGAAGTTTCTATAGCAAAAATATCGTGTATTTCAATTGATAATAAGTGTAAGTGTTTTTTGGCAAAAGAAGATTATTTGAGGTAAGTACATTCAGAGAATTGATGTATCAAAGTGGTTAGTTTCTTGTGAAATTGTAAATTGAGTAATTTTTATTTTAGAATCTGGAAGTTATTTTTTTCCATAATGTATAATAATAGATAGTCGTACAAGTGCCTTATATTTGGTATTTTGAAGATTTAAAATAAAATTCGTTACATTAGTTCATATGTTACAACATGAATATCGATGTTAGCAGTTAAAATATCGATGTTTTAATATCGATGTTGCATTAACTAAAACATCGTAACATCGATGTCAGCAGGGACATATAATCGATGCTTAATCGCGTACACGTGGTTTCAAAATTATTACTTTTACAATTTTCAATTGTCAATTTATTTAAAAAAGATACGGACGCAAATCGCTTTATATCGCAAAAAACTCTTATTTTGTCACCATAAAAGGAACCAAATAGTGAAATTTGGCACCTACCATCTACAGGTACTAACTAACTTAGGAAAAAATCTAAAAACTATACATTTGTGATTAAATCCTAAAAAAAATGATCTTGTTATTCAACGAAACTCCTATTTTGTCCAACCTTAAAAATTAACTTTTCGCGATGTTAACAGACGGAGAAAAACATTTTAAAAACATTTATTTAACAATTTAATTCACCTACAATGGGAAAACTGTACTGTAAATTTTGAAGTGCCTCAACTTAATTTTGATGCTAAGTATTATATTGATCTAATAAACTGGCAAGAACGCACCTATTCTAGAAATCACATGAATAACTATGATATGATAATTGCTACAAGGAAAGTTATACCGAAATTCGACAGTAGGCGGGATTTTTTGTTAATATATATACAGGTGTCCTAGAAATCAACAATAAGCCGAAAACTGGTGATAAACCAAGTTGTGATAGTTATAAGAAAAATGTGAAAAAAAAATCATAAAATTAACGAAGTTTAAGCATTTATGCAAATTAATATAAATATTCTCAATTCATTGGTTGTTTTGTTAAAAAAAAGTTTCATTTTTTTTTTTTTAAACATTTTTAAATGATAATATTAAATATTTTATATCTTTAAGTGAAAAAAATGTCCTGTTTACAATCACGCTTGTGCCTCTGCGCCACGACTGGCTTAATAAAAGTAAAAAATAATATTATAAAAGAAAAAAAATATAAAAAAAATCTTTATAGGGAGCCCTGTATTAATTTCATTCAAAGGCAATTCAAATTCAGGCCGGTCGTGGCGCAGCGGCACGAGGTGTGACTGTAAACGTGACTGGTTGTGGGTTCGATCCCCACTCGAGGAGATGAAATATTTACTTGAATTTATATTTCCATTTCTTCGCTCTGGTGTCGAGGTTAAGCGCGGCGTTGAGTTCTGCCACTCAACACGCAATGCCTCCAGAATTCGGCAGAAAGTGGGGAACGGAGTGTCTTCACACTAGGTTCCCTCTGCCGACTCTGCTGTGTGCGGGATACAGCGTGAAGCTGATTTAATTTAATTTTTTTCTGTTTTAATTTTCCGCACCTAATCATCTTATGCAGTCGTGTTTTTTATAATTTCCTTTTCATATCAAGAAAAGATTAGTAGAAGATTATTAATTTTTATTTATAAATGATTTAGTTCAACTCAATTCTTTAATTATAGCGTTTCGGATGTGCCAGTTGAGTATTAAATCACTTCGCGATAAAATAGCTATACGATTAGGTTGACGTAAATTACGTTAAGCGTAAGTAAACAAACTTCATTATATCGGGTGTATTAAACTACGACAAAAGATAAGTATTTGATGCAGGTGTCACTATTACAGATAAGGAACAGTGGGTAAAAATCAAGTCTCGATTTTCAGCTTATTAAAAATGTACATAATCGAGATTAAAAATAATACCAATATTGTTTATGATAATTAATTTTGCCCCGATATTTTTTTCTCCGAGCACGATCAAACTGCGAGTATCATTGAAATCACAAAAAAAATATCAAGATTGTACTAATACTTTCCCGGCGTTGAGTTCTGCCACTCAACACGCAATGCCTCCAAAATTCGGCAGAAAGTGGGGAACGAAATATCTTAACACGAGGTTCCCTCTGCCTACTCAGCTGTGTGCGGGATACAGCGTGAAGCTGATTTTTGTTTTTTACTAATGCTTTAGAATTTTTATCTTCTTTTCAATCTAGAAAAAACTGTTGTACTTTGTATGAAGTCATCAGTATATTGAATATTGTAAAATATTATGCAATATATAGAAAACTAGAATAATGATGGTACGTCTAATAATTGCTTGTTAATTAGCAATTAATATACATTGGACGCAATCATGACGTAAGTAGGACGTGACCTATTGACCGTTTTGTTAATATTTTAATTTGTAAGGCAAAAATATAAAAAATATACAGGGTGGAAATGTCAGCACCACTTCAAATGAAACCACAGTTTTAGCTACTCTATAAATGCCTAATACAGTTTAATAAAAAATGAAAAAGTTATTTTTTTAAACAAAATAAGTAATAAAATTATCGTTTTAAAATAAAACGCCATTTGTAAAGAATAACATAAACACACACTAACATGTCAAAGCGGCAACGTCGCACACGCCTCATTCAAGAAATCAAGTCGCAGCAACTAGCGTAGGTATGTAGCTAATGGCGGCGAAGTGATATTAAATTAAGGCTACACTTAGGATACACTTTACACACATTCACATTTATTGTTTCATTTGTCCATTTATTTAATAGATAGCTAGATTTTTTTTTCAAAGTGTCCATGTTCCATTTATTTAATAGATAGCTAGATTTTTTTTTCAAAGTGTCCATGTTCCATTTATTTAATAGATAGCTAGATTTTTTTTTCAAAGCTTCCCCCTTGTTTTTGAATGAAAAAATTATATACGTCTAGGGGGATCTGGTCGGAATATTCTGGTTACGTATGAGGTCTTAAAATTTCGTAGCATTTAGATTACCATCAATAAAAACTAGTATTTTATGTCAATGAATAGCCCACACAAATTAAAATAATATCCATGTTAGTTAAAACGTGAATATTTCGAAAATTTCGTCATCGTTATGGCTAAATATCGTACATAGCAGATTTTAAACCGAAGTCGGGGTCAACTGTTAATCCAATAAACTATTGGGCTTGTTTATTTTCTTTTTCCCGACTGCTAAGGAAGGGTTATGTTTTTCGTGCGTATCTGTATGTATTATTCTTTATTACCTCATATCTCCAGAACCGCTGAACGGATTTACATAATTGAGGTATCATTAGATTTATATTAGTAGCCCAAGTGTTCTTAGATAGGTGACGTTAAATAAAAACAATCATAGCGGCTGTGGGACGCCAATCGATTTAGTGAAAAAAAAAAAATCGTTTCGAATACCACAATATGGATGTCAAATTCAAGAGCTTACTACGAGGATTTCAAAAAGGTATATCATGATTATGATTACCATAATGAATTCTAACAAAAGAGTGAAAAATAGAAAAATATTTGTAAAAACAAAAACACCGACTGCATTAAACTAAAAAAAAAATAAACAAGTCCAATAATTTATTAGGATTAACAGTCGGGACCTATAAGTAATTCTTCAATCAATAAAATCTTTACCAGGAACCCCGCATAATTTAAAGAGGTCCCGATTGTTAATCCTAATAAACTATTGGACTTGTTTATTTTCTTTTTAGTTTTATGCAGTTGGGGTTTTTGTTTTTACAAATATTTTTTTAGTTTTATGCAGTCGGGGTTTTTAAATAGTTATTTTATAAATATTTTTTTTTTTTTACATTTTTGTTAGGATTAATTACGGTAATTATAATCATGATATATCTTTTTGAAATCCTCGTATTAAGCTCTTGAGTTTGATCCCCATATTGTGGTATTTGAAAGTATTTTTTTTTTCACTAAGTCCAATGGCGTCCCACAGCCGCCACCATTGTTTTTGTAACGTCACCTAAGAACACTTGGGCTGCTAATATGAATCTAACGATACCTCAATTATGTAAATCCAGTCAGCGGTTCTGGAGATATGAGGTAATAAAGAATATTACATACATATAAGATACGCACGAACAACATAACCCTTCCTCAGCAGTCGGGAACTATTTAAAGTTGAAATTATCTTTTTTTTTAAGTAAAATAATGAAATCATGATATTTAGTCTTTGCTAAATCTGTTTTCTAAATACTCATTTATATTATCATTAAAACGATTAAATTATATATTTTTTTTTTAATGGAAAAGAACAAGGCAAACGAGCGTTCGGATCGCCTGATGGTAAGTGATTACCACCGCCGAACGACCCCGTGCAACACCAGAGGAGCTACAGGTGCGTTGCCGGCCTTTGAGGTGGAGACAGACATGCTTTTTTTTAATCTCGAATTTGAAAATTGGAATCCTTTGGTAGCGAGGATACTAAGTCGTAATTGGTGAATATTTTTCACATTCTAAATTATGCTCTAATACCATTTGATAAGAACTATAATAGTAATGAGTACTTACATTATTACACTTAAACGTTAGATTTTTTTATGATAATTTCAAAATTCTTATTAGGATAGAGGCCGGTCGTGGCGCAGCGGCACGATGTGTGACTGTAAAACCGACTGGTTGTGGGTTCGATCCTCACTCGAGGAGATTAAATATTTACTTAAATTTATATTTCCATTTCTTCGCTCTGGTGTCGAGGTTAAGCGCGGCGTTGAGTTCTGCCACTCAACACGCAATGCCTCCAGAATTCGGCAGAAAGTGGGGAACGGAGTGTCTTAACACTGGGTTCCCTCTGCCTACCCTGCTGTGTGCGGGATACAGCGTGAAGCTAATTTATTTATTTTTTCTTATTAGTATTTGAGTATTTGAGAAAAAATAAATTTAAGTGTTATTATGGATTTCACTTTTAATGGTTAATGACGTATTGTATGTATTAATTAGAAGGACGCTAGAAGTTTTTGTTCTTTTTTTTCGCTTTGTTTTGCTTTTATTTGCTTATATTTAATTACGTAAGTGTAAATAAGTGTTAGTTTTACGTTAGTGTAATCTTATTTTAGATTTAATAAGTTTAGATTTATATTTCTTTTCTTAAAAATGCCACGAAGAGGGCAAATGTGGAAGTATTTCAATATTGCGGAACATTAAATTACCTCTGTGTATATGTTGATAATAATAAGCTTCACGCTCTTATCCACGTACAGCAGGGTAGGCAGAGGGAACCTAGTGTTAAGACACTCTAAATTTTTTAAGACATTGCGTATAAAATAAAAATATTAATAAATAACAATTCATTCCCTCGAATGGGGATCCACAGCTATGTATATGTGTGTCCATTTTATTGGTAGTCTATATTAATTGTTAATTGTAATTTAACTTTAATTGGAGTTTTATTCTAGAAATAAAGATTTTATATTATTATTATGAATGCCTTAATTGACCTTGTTTACTTTTAATAAATAGTACGCGGATAATAGACGATCGACCTTTTTTAATTGTCTTTTGAAATTTATATTTAGATATAAATATATATTATTATATATATATAAAAAAAAATATAATAAAAATAAAATATATTATATATATAAAAAAAAAAACAACTAAAAAATAGACTGATAATGTCCGGACTCGAACCAAGGTCTTATAGTTAAGAATTCGACCGACTTACCACTCAAGCTATCACCGCCACTTTTTGGCCGGCGAAATATACTTTTGTATTCTAATGATATTTTGTACACGCTTGTAGCCCCCCTCCCCTGCGCCACGGCGCCCGCAATACTGAACATATAAAGAGAACTGAACGTAAAACTGAACATGTTCTTTAAACTGAACATATCGTTTGTTCTCGTTCACAAAAGTGAGCTGTTGTGCACACTCCTAATCAAGACTTCAATGGATTGTAAGGAAGTTATGTCACTACTAATTTGACTATCTTGATCTAGAAGTTGCTGCTGGGTCAAAGTAGAAACTTCATCTTTACCATCTGTTTCATAAGCAGTATCAGCCTCAAGATGGTCTTCTTTCTCACTCCCTGATGGATTTTTTATATGGCTGTCGTCTGTAATAATAACTGCCGAACCACATTTAAACAACAAACAATAAATAGCATTGAATATAAGCAAAATAAATAAGTAATACAATAAAAAAAACGCAACTAACTAAATAAAATCAGCTTCACGCTGTATCCCGCACACAGCAGGGTAGGCAGAGGGAACCTAGTGTTAAGACACTCCGTTCCCCACTTTCTGCCGAATTCTGGAGGCATTGCGTGTTTAGCAGCAGAACTCAACGCCGCGCTAAACCTCGACACCAGAGCGAAGAAATGGAAATATAAATTTCAGTAAATATTTCATCTCCTCGAGTGAGGATCGAACCCACAACCAATCGGTTTTACAGTCATACCTCATGCCGCTGCGCCACAACAATCTACTAACTAAATAATATAAAATATAATAATTATTAACTAACTAACTTCTTTTCTACAAAGGATGGTCGGTGAAATGGTGCTGACGGACCCTCCGCTATCAAAACACGACCGTCTGAGTCGACTGAGATTAACTAAAGTATGGATGCAATACGATAGCGCGCATAAAAATTAACGCGATTTAAGTAAACCCGCGTTGAATCGAAGAAGGGTTAATAGAACGATATAAAAATAAATAAATAAATAAATCAGCTTCACGCTGTATATCTTCTAATGGCATAATATATAATTCTTAACTCTGTTATCTCTGAATTTTTAAAAGATTGAAAGATACTTTACCGTAATTTAACTATTTTTCAATTACTCACTATCAACAGTACAATGTCGATACTATAAATACCACATTATGTTATATTGTTATCTTGAACATTTCGAATATAATAGTATGACAATAGAATATTTTAATTTGAGAACATAATTGTTAACATTTAATAATGTTGGTAGTTATTCAAAAGGTATAAGAATTTAAAAAAAAAACCGTAAAATATTATGCTTTACATATAGTTATTAAGCAAAAAAAATATTATAAATATTAAATACTCCCAATTATAATATAAATAAAAATAAAAAAGCCTTTTATTTCTTGCAAAAAAGAAATTACAAAGAAGAATATATAGTTTTTTTTTTTTAACAATATTATTTTGTATGCAAGAACCCCTTTTCAGGTGAAGGCCTCCTCCAATGCTTGCCAACGTTCTCTATTTTCAGCAATTTTAGTCCAAGAGTGACCAGCCAACCTAACTATGTCGTCTTGCCATCTCGTGAGCGGCCTTCCTCTGAGTCGCTGGCCCACAGGTCCTCAAAAAAATACTCCCAATTATATAAACATAAAAGTTCACAATAAAATATGTGATTGTTATATTTATCCTAATATAAATGTATTTTGTTCTAATTCAGATTAGAAAATGAAGAGTGGTCATAAAGGTGATCATATCTGTATGAGCATATAGATTAAATACTTATTAAGATAAGATATTAAACCATTACATCAGTTTACATATATATAAGTTAATTAATTTATTCAAATTAACTTAATCGATTTTAGATACTTATGCTTAATGTTAGATCATTTATATCAATACACGCGACATGCTCACGTCTTCGCCCGCTTGAACATCACTATTTTTATTTACTGAATTTACGTATTCTATAATTTTAATGGCAATATCTATACATCTATATCTTGAAGCAAGTCGTGGCGCAGGGACACAAAGTGTGACTGTAAAACCGACTGGTTGTGGGTTCGATCCCCACTCGAGGAGATGAAATATTTACTTAAATTTATATTTAAATTACTTCGCTCTGGTGTCGAGGAGAAGCGCGGCTGTTCTGCCACTCAACACGCAATGCCTCCAGAATTCGGCAGAAAGTGGGGAACGGTGTGTCTTAACACTAGGTATCAACTTCAATAATTTTCACATTGGCCTTTGATGAGCCCGAACAGGGGTGTGACTCTAACGCGACGGTTGTGGGTTCAATCCCCACTCGAGGAAATGAATTATTATTTATTAATAATTCTCTTCTCTGGCACCAAGGCAAGTTTAGTTCTGCCCCTCAACATGCATTGCCTCGAAAAATTCGGCGGAAAGTGCGAAATAACACTGGGTTCCCTCTGCCTGCCCTGCTGTCTGCGGGATATATTCGAGCAGATTTAACTGTGTACACAAGTGAACTAAAACAAATGTGTAAAAATAATAATTACTAAATAATTTGTTTCAGCATTAGCATCAGCTCATGAAATAACTCAACTGAAGGTCCCACTGTACGCGGACCCTGGACGCGCGCCACGACTTGCCTCTTTAAAATCTCTATATATAATAAGACAGTAAAAATATTTTGTCTGTACATTCAGTAATTTTGACTGAAATGGAGGGAGGGACACTTAAAAAGAATAATAGAAAGCAAAAAGTTTTTTTTTGAAATTCTTGTCTGTCTGTCTGTCGACATATTTTTGTCCACATTTTTCTCTGAAAGTACTGAACCGATTTACTTGAACCAATTTTTTTTACCAATTTTTTTTACCAATTTTTCACCAATTACTTTGTTTAAACTCAACTTAACTACTAAAGTTTAGTTCATCAAAATAGGTTCATTAAAAAAAAAGTTATCGTCATTTGAAAGAAGTCGTAATTAATTCAACACAGAGATAAAGAACGATCTTGAAAGAAATATCAAGTAAATACAAAGATTTTTGGGTTGGTTCGTTCATATGATTATAATATATGTAACTAATTTAAGAACTGTACAGGAGTTAATATGCAATTATTACAGTTATTTTACAAAGAATATTATGAATCCTTCAAATCAATCATTTAACATTTAAGGCTGTTTCTGAATGAGTAAAATAAATTATTCACTGACATCAGCACATTTAACAGAGTATATTATATAGGTAAAAAGAACATAAAGTTACAAAAATATATACGTGAAATAAATAATTAGCTTTATGTATATTTTATAAATATCAAATATCAACAATGGTCGTATTTTTTTATTTAAAACAATCAAAAATTTTTTGACGATAATGTCGTAAAAAAATCATATTAGAAGTCATTATAGTTGTCAATCAATTCTGCTTATTAAATCAATAATTATGTATTTTAAGCGGGCGAAGCCGTGGGCGAGCCGCTAGTTATTAATATAAATATTTTTGACAACTGAGGCATTTTATTAAGTACCTATTTTGTTTAAAAACTGAAGTTCATTACAAGGTAAATTTAGAAAGAAATATTTATGATACTGAAATATTTACAATTTGTCCAGGAAATAGATGTTTACTCTCTTACGAACTCGAAATTTTAGCAATTGTTAGCTCGTAAAAGATTGCAATTTGCAATAAACTTTTTATTCATAAACCAATTCTATTCATTAAGCGTAAACGGACAATAGAGATTTATAAATTTATTTATGAAAGTAAAGTTAGTATCTCAAAATAAATCAAGAAAATCCTATAGGAAATTACTAGGGTGGTGATTACTAGGGAGTGAACATATATGGGGAAGATATCCAGGTTTAAAAAAAAAAATTGTAGCATTGTTTACGTAAAAAATTCTTTTGTTTATTTAAATCATAGTCTTTAAAATTATTTTTAACCTTTACAATTGCTCATCCTTGATATTTTATCTAAATTCAGTACGTTTTCATTCGTAAAAAATTGAGGTAAAACCTACGGTGATCAAATTGAATTACTCAGAATCGGTTATTTACCGAGTAAACTTTACATTTTATTTCTTAGGGTATTTATACTAGAATCCGCCACAAGCTGTATATGGTGGGTGGAGCTGAGCGAAGCTATGTTGCGCAATTGCAATTTATAGGGTTTTCTGGTTTATCCTACGCGCTGGGTTAGGTTAGTCAAAGTTCAATTTGTGCGGGTTAATTTCAAAACGCTTAACTCTATGGGTCACATTTTGACCATTTACTCAAAAACTACAATTACAATTATCACCAAACTACTTCATGGAATCACCGTGTCGTCCATAATGTTTTTGCAAAATTTCAGAGCTGGTTTCACGGTCAAGAAGGAGTAGCATTACAACGAAACATACTTTGCCAATAAGAGCTTCGCTTCGCTCAGCTCCATTAGAAACCAGTCGAGGCGCAGGGGCGCGAAGTGTGACTGTAAACGTGACTGGTTGTGAGTTCGATTCCCACTCGACGAAATGAAATATTTATGTAAATTTTTATTTCTATTTCTTCTCTCTGGTGTCGAGGCAAAGTAGATTTTTATATAATTATAAAATAAATAAGTTATCATAAATACATACAATTTATCATCATTATTATTACAAATGCATTTGTTTGATATATATAATATATGTGACAAATTTACGAAGTCAAATACTGAATAAGCACAATTGTGTAGGTAGTAGCGATGCTTATAATAGATATGGGAAGTGAAATGTCGACTTCAATAGTGCGCCAAACAGTGTATTTCGGTGGACGAATTTCTAAGTACTTCAATGCGTCGACTATTTTGCTTTGCAGGGTTTCATCTAAAATTAACAACAATAAAATAAATTTTAAAATTTTCATACATTGCTAAATAAGTACTTTTCTTCCTAAGTGTGGAATAACACTTTAAAAATGTAAAAAATTTTTTTTTCCTCGCAAGCCAAAGGGCGGCGTTTAGTTCCGCCACTCAAGACCAAAATGTGTCTTAATGGGAACGGAGTATCTTAACATTAGGTTCTCAGGTTCCTTCTGCCTACCCTCCTATGTGCGTGAAACAGCTTGAATCTAATAAAAAAAATAGTAATATTATTATTTTGGGATAAACTACAGAAGTTACCTTAGAGCAAACTAACTAAAAATAAAAGATCGTTCTTACTTGTGTTAGCATAAGTTACTTATAGTGTAGTAATAGGTGTCACTGTAATTACAAGTACGTCATTTGATATTGTTTCCATTATCGATTGTATCAAGTGGCGGTAGTGTGCTGCGTCTTTTCCGGTGGATTTCCAATATAAGCACAAACGACACGGCACTCGTGTTCATTACGTTCTAAGATATTGTCAAGACAACTTGTCATTACAATTCATATTTCAATATTGTGACTACGAGAGTATATGTGTATATAACAAGTGTAAATAAATTTATTGTAAAAGCTGGATTTTGTGTCTGATTTGTTGGTTCGCCTAACAGTTCAGAAGCGGGATTACGAAAGGATATACAAAATTTCCTGCCACGCTCATAAAGTGTAAGTAGACCATATATATATTCTTTTTTTTCTTTTCTCTCATTTTTCTTACTCCTTAAAGATTAGCTGAATAATTTGTATGTAAATTGAGTTCTCTATAATTTTTAATTTTTCTATTCTGAATATAAGCAGAGTGTTGCTATTCTAATTATAGTTTTTAGTTACTCTTCTTCTTTTACATCAAACAAACAACAAACGGATAAATGAAAGATCTTCAGTGGAAATTTAATAAATAGTTTTAACAGTTAAAGTTTACTGATGACGATACATAGAAATCTTGTACTTCGAACTTTTCGTTGTGTGGTGATTGATAACCTTTATAACAGCCAGAGTGGTTTTTTTATGAAGGGAATTATTGGATAAATTTGGAAGGTTGGATAATTTGAGAATACACTGGATGATGTGCATACCTAAACATTTTCCATTTTATAGTACTTACGTAACGTTTCAGTTTTGAGGGTAGTTGATAAATTTAGAATTTGAGATTGTTTAAGATATACTTTAAAAGAAGTATACAATTGCTTATAGCATCTACGTTGGTAGACGTGATCGATAGGATATTAGTTCTCCCAATAGAGTATTAACTTATACGGGTGATAATTTAAAGATATTTGACACCATGATATTTCACACATGATGTTTAAAGATATATGACATTTACTGGTCATGAATAATTTCAGTTATCAAGACTTTCTGAAATACTTATTTTGAAATATTTATAAGGGGTATATTCAAATTTATTTATTACATATCTGGAATATTTCTTTCGTTGTTTTTGTCCTTCTTTGGAAAGCTTTTACATCGTATAGAGGATAATGTATTTCGCTATCTATTGGTTAACTATAAATGATATTAGAATTGTTTTTGTGATGACAATAATATTAGTGAAGTAACTATTTTTTTTTTGTCTTAAAAACGTCAATATGATTTTGTTTTATCATCATGCGGAATTGTTCTACATATATTATTTATCTGAATTGAAATTTGTAAATATTTTCATTGGTTTTTACTTCCGGCTTTGTCACTTTATTGAGAACTGTCGTCTTGTCGTTTCCTATTTCTGTAAGAGTTATAAAGCTATTCTCGTAATGTAATAGTCTCTTTTTGAATGTATTATTTTTGAATTAGATTGTTCTATGGTATACGGATTTATTAACACGTATAATAGACACAAACATAGAAAATATATTCGTAATAGCTATGGGATCTAATATTCCAATGAAATTAAAGTACATGTGTTCTTATCTCAATTTATTAGTATCTCATTTTATTTGTGTTATGAGATATGGTAAAAATTCCTTTCTTTTACGGGATAAATATATTGTGATTTGATAATTATTCCTGGTTTTGGATAATTGTTGTTAATGTAGATATTACAGTGTAATTCTCTTTATCCCATGAGGACAAGCCAGCTTAGGGAACTTTGGTGGCATTCATTATTTGTTCAATTGACTTTCTTTTCCGTTTGCTATTTGTTTGTTGTTAACATGATGTCAAAGTATTGGCCCTGTTTCACGTAATTGTAGACAAATCTAGATTTTATTTGTTTATTGGTCCATTATTGTCGATTGAGTGTTTTGATTTGTAATTTTCTCTGGAGCGTTAATATTCTTGGTTATTATTACTTTATAACGATTAAAAGTCGTGTAATTCTAAAGATAAAATTTCATTTATGTGCATTTATGGCCAGATTATACAGTGTCGGTTAACTTATTAATTTTTATGAATTTCGAATGTCAAAGTTATTTGAATAGATTTTCAAATTCATAAATTTGAAGGAATTTTATGTTAATGTAATTAGGTTGATAAAAAAGTTATTATGATGTGTGCAAGTCTAAGCTTATATTGTTTGAGTTTCAGGAACATGGAAAATAATATTGCCCGAGGATAGGGCTTGAGATTGAATGATGCCCGAGGATAGGGCTTGAGATTGAATGATGCCCGAGGATAGGGCTTGAGAATGAATGATGCCCGAGGATAGGGTTTGGGATGATGATGCCCGAGGATAGGGTTTATGGGGCGGATGGTGCCCGAGGATAGGGTTTGGGGTTGAGTGATGCCCGAGGATAGGGTTTAGGGATGATGATGCCCGAGGAAAGGGTTTGAGGATGGATGCCACCCGAGGTTAAGGAGTTAAGCATTCATCCTTCATCATTCGTCCCTCGTCATTCATCCCTCATCATTCGTCCCTCATCATTCGTCCCATATCATTCGTCTTTAATCATTTTAATCTTACCCGAGGTTAAGGGTAATGGATGGATTATACCCGAGGTTAAGGGTGATGGATGGATTATACCCGAGGTTAAGGGTAATGGATGGATTATACCCGAGGTTAAGGGTGTTGGATGGATTATACCCGAGGTTAAGGGTAATAGATGGATTATACCCGAGGTTAAGGGTAATGGATGGATTATACCCGAGGTTAAGGGTGATGGATGGATTATATTTCAGGTTAAGGATAATGGATGGATTATACCCGAGGTTAAGGGTGATGGATGGATTATATTTCAGGTTAAGGATAATGGATGGATGATACCCGAGGTTAAGGGCAATGGATAGATAACATTTCAGGTTAAGGATAATGGATAGATGTTACCCGTGGTTAAGGGTGATGGATGGATGATATTTTAGGTTAAGGATAATGGATGGATGTTACCCGTGATTAATGGTAATGGACGGATAATACCAGAGGTTAAGGGCAATGGATGCAAAATGCTCGAGTTTAAGGATAAAGGGAGCTTAAGAATCAGGTTAGTGAAGTCATTTTTGAGCTCATTAAAGAAAATGAATAAAAATTGATTGATTTTTCGAAATTTGAATTGATATTAAAGTATTTCTTTTAAATTGTTGTAATTGACCGGAATGGAATAAATTCATAGTGAGTCGTTCCCAAACGACGAGAATTAAGTATATTCATTTCAACAAATATGTTAGTATAAATGTGTTTACGATGAGACACTAAGCAAAATTCTCATAAAATAAAACTTTTAAATCGGTGTGAAATAATGGCAATTGATTGGTAAATGGTGGAAATGATCACGGTGTAGCAATAGATACAAATAGAGACATACGTAGGTAGGTAGGTAGGTACAGTAGTTTAAGTTATGAATCCTAAAAAAATGTTTGAAATATTTTTGATCTGAAAAAAAAAAAACATATATATATAAAGGGGAAAATAATGATAATGGTAACTACAAAAAAATGCAATGTATAGCTGAATGAAGTGAATCGAATTTAAATTATTCTTTTTATTTTAATTTTAGTAGCAAAATTACAAAAAATGTCTAGTGAATCTATGATGTAAGTCTTACCATTGGCTCAGAAATATATTTAGATTTATTTTGGCTGAGAAGAGCCGACAAAAATACTCAAGAAAACAGTATTTGAAGATAAAATTTACAATAAAAGTACAACAATCGTTACTTTCCAGTTTAACATCGACATCCTTTAAGTCCATATATTAATATCGTTATAGTAATATAGGATACAAGCTTTGCCTAGTAATTGAAAATTGGCTGGGTGGGAATTTTATAATGCATACGAACATGGAAAATGATGCAAATTTAGTATAACTTATGCCTAAAGCGAAATTAAGAGCATATTACTCTATCTGTCAACTTGTTGTTATTTATTTGTTTTTGTATATTATCAATTTCTTGTTTATTACAAGTAGACTTTCAAATTATTAGATTACGCGTACAGCTGACATTTGTTGAGGAAAGTAGAAGTAAACCTTAAAATAATCTGAATTAAAAAAAAAAAAACCAAAAAAACCAATCGAATTCGACACGATTTTGCCCACCAACCTCCTTTTGTTGATTCAGAAGACGAATTTTCCGCAGATTTAGTGTATTGTTGATCGGGATGTTTCATATTAATTTTAGCTTGATATTTCCATGTCTTCCTTAGATAATTAGTCCTGAGAGACAGACAGACAGATGTACGTAAGGACAGGACTTAATGCAAAAAGCGTTTGTAGATATTAAGCACTTATTATTTTTTACATGTGACTGGCAACGGCTGTACGTAAGAGGTGATGGTCAATCTTCGCGGCATATCATTGAAGAGATCTTTGTCCAGTAATGGACGAGGACAGGGTAATAATCATGGTGGCGATGAGGATCATGGTTATGAGGACCATGGTGATGTGATATGGATCGTGGTGATGATGAGAATCATGGTCATAATGAGGATTATGGTCATGATGAGGATCATTGTGATGATGAGGATCATTGTGATGATGAGGATCATTGTGATGATGAGGATCATTGTGATGATGAGGATCATGGCGAGGATGGCAGTCATTATGGTTGTGATAATGTGGTTTGAATATGGAAATAATGAGGCGAGCGGTGTCACGTTCTGTTTATTGTATTTGACTGATGGCTACACAAATTGTGTGTTGAATATTTTTTTCAAATGAGCTGCTTTTATATGTAAGATTTGTACAATGTATAAAGTAAACGTGTGTCATTCATTATTAGCTGTGGTTAAGTTGAGAATAACTTTGATAATATATATGGGTCTTTAGTAGGAAATAGAATAATTCTTTACAGTTTTGCTGGTGCTATTTAGCAGTACTTTTTATATGTTAAGCTTAATTAAGTATATAAAAGTTAATGAATGAGGCCAGTCGTGGCGCAGGGGCACAAAGTGTGACTGTAAAACCGACTGGTTGTGGGTTCGATCCCCATTCGAGGAGATGAAATATTTACTTAAATTTATATTTCCATTTCTTCGCTCTGGTGTCGAGGTTAAGCGCGGCGTTGAGTTCTGCCACTCAACACGCAATGCCTCCAGAATTCGGCAGAAAGTGGGGAACGGAGTGTCTTAACACTAGGTTCCCTCTGCCTACCCTGCTGTGTGCGGGATACAGCGTGAAGCTAATTTAATTTTTTTTTTTATATGAACACTGATGGCTCATTGTGTTAATGAGAATTATTGAATTGTATAAATCTACATAATTATATTATAGAATATAATATACATAATTATATAATTGTTGTATAAATCTAAAATCAAAAACTAAAAATGTCTAAACCCAAAAAAATGCTCACAATGTAAAATATAATTTATAAGTATTTTGTATAATCAATTTAATGGCGTAATGAATTCAGTGTAGTTAACATTTATTTTATTTAATTTTAGTTAAGGAATAACAGGACTCTTTTACGGACATCACATGGGTCTAGTTTTATGTAATAATTATTTTGATTTTATGAATTACGTTGAAAAGATAATGTATTTCAAATTGTATAATTTACATACTATGAAATGTAAATATCTAATTTAATAGTTTTTGTAAATATCCTCACTTGTACTAAAAACATAATTATATTTTGTAACTGTTGGCACGAAACTAAAGCTATGTAAATTAGGACATTTAAAAATTGTGAACTATTCTTAAATCGCGAAGGGACTCGCGATTAGCAGGATGGCCGAGCTGTTAGCATAAGTTACTTATAGTGTAGTAATAGGTGTCACTGTAATTACAAGTACGTCATTTGATATTGTTTCCATTATCGATTGTATCAAGTGGCGGTAGTGTGCTGCGTCTTTTCCGGTGGATTTCCAATATAAGCACAAACGACACGGCACTCGTGTTCATTACGTTCTAAGATATTGTCAAGACAACTTGTCATTACAATTCATATTTCAATATTGTGACTACGAGAGTATATGTGTATATAACAAGTGTAAATAAATTTATTGTAAAAGCTGGATTTTGTGTCTGATTTGTTGGTTCGCCTAACACTTGTGTAATACATGAGCCCAGTGGTTAGCTTAAATGTTATTTTATCCACTTCAATATTTGCTAGCTCTATTAGTAATGCAGGAAAGCAGGGTAATGTAACACTCATTATACTATCAAATATATAAAGACTGTCTGCCTGTAATAAAAATTGAAATCCCATTATAAAGTCGCATGTCAACGTTATCAGCTTAAATATTTACTATATCACCACCTCGATCTGCTCAGAAAAAATATAGATAAACTTAAACTTAGTACCGAAGACTGTACTCAGCTGATCTTTGCATTTGTATGAGTTTTCTTGTAATATAGTGTAGGTGTAAGGTAAAGAAAACAAGTTAAAAGAAAAGAACTGGTTAACTGCGAGTCAGACTCTCTCCCCGAGGCTTTCGTACCAATTTCAGAAAAAAAGAAAAAAAAATACAATTTTTTATACATTTTCTAAAATAAGTATTTTTTTTCCTAAGTGTGGACTAACACTTTAAAACTGTTAAAAATATTTAATAAATAGCATTCTCTCTTGCCAGACGAGAATTCTTAGTAATTATCTTTGGGTAGTGGAAATTTGTAAAAATCTCCCTACAAAGATGCTAACAATATAAATAAGCTGTAATAAGCGTATAAAAATTTCGACGTAGCTTGATGAGAACGTATGGCTTAGTAGTTAGAGCGCCTGGTCGGTTTCAAAGAGGCGCGGGTTCGTGTCCCGCTATGTTCAAATTTGTATACATTTTCTAAATAAAGTATTTTTCTTTCCTAAGTGTGGAGTAACACTTAAAAAATGTTAAAAACAGTAGTAGTTATTTTTATTTAAAAAAAATAAAATCAGCTTCTTCACAGGGTAGGCAGAGGGAACCTAGTGTTAAGACACTCCATTCTCTACTTTCCGCTGAATTCTGTGCTGTGGAGTGGCGGAACTCAACGCCGCCCTTTGCCTCGACACCAGAACGAATAAATAGAAATATTCATTTGGTATGTATTTTTATTTATTTTTACCCTTTTGTCATTATTACATTAAGTAGCAGAAAACCTAATATCCCGCTTTAACTTACTAAAAGGAAACGAAAAAAAAAAATTCTGAAAGAAACTATTTTCGAGGCCACAAATATCACGTTCATTTATACGGAATGGAATGGTAGTTAGTAGTCTGCACCACTATAACTTCAATAGAAAATGGTTTTAATTTGTTATTAAAGAAACTTACATTGTGATTAGAATACTTCACATTATCTAGAACTATAGTAAATACGGTCATGAGCAATTGCGGTAGGCTAACTAATATCTGAAAATAAAAGATAAATAACTTGATATAAATTCTAATAATTACTTCTTGTTAGTACGTAAAATTTCAACTTCCCAATGCAAATCGTAGCAGCTTAACAAAGCGCTTCACTTATGAATGTTATTGGAATAAATCACTTATACTTATAAATAGAGGGCAGTCGTGGCGTAGCGGCACAAAGTGTGACTGTAAAACCGACTGGTTGTGGGTTCGATCCATCATTCGTTCATCCGGTTCGAGGAGATGAAATATTTACTTAAATTTATATTTTCATTTCTTCGCTCTGCCACTCAATACGCAATGAATCTTGAATTCGACAGAAAGTGGGGAACGGAGTGTCTTAACACTAAGTTCCCTCTGCCTACCCTGCTGTGTGCGGGATGTATCCCGCACACAGCAGGGTCCCGCACACGCTGTAGCGTGAAGCTGATTTTTTATGTACCATAATAATTTATGTAAACCCATTATAATTACCAAAATTTTTGTAGCAGTTCCAATATTGTTCATAGTTACTAAGATTCTTTTGTAAATCAACAAATATTGTTCAATTTTATTTTTTTGAATTTCCACGTCATTTCTGATATTTCCATAGAATAAAATGTTACTTTCCATTGTTAAGTTTAAGCATCTCAAACGTGACCACAACAAATCAAACATCAATATTCTACTCATATAACTCGAATATATACCCATTAAAACAATTGATTCTATATAAACATCGTGCAAAGTAAACAAACTACGGAAAAATAAAAGAAACCATATTCGATATAGACCTAGTGACGTTATCATAAAAAAAATGGACTTGGAAATAATTAGATTATCATGCCAATGAAGAAAAGTCAAAGGATCAATATTTTCTAATTCGTTGAGATATATGTTAAAGTGTTCACCGTCGCTTCCCATTGAAACTACGACAATTGTTATATAAACCATTAACTTTTGGGCGGCCAAAAGTATGTAATTCCTCTTAACCAAAAAATCCCATAGTTGCAGATTTTTATGTAAGGCTACTAGAACACAATAAATACAGTACAATCTTGCTGTAACGAAAAATATAATGTTGTCGTAAAGCTTAGAATATAGCCCAACGAAAAGACGGAATAACATAACTATGTATATAAAAACATATTTTCGTGCACTAATAGGTGTACTCCTCGATGTATTTGATGTCATATCTCTTCGACACGATATAACCATTTAGATATTTAACAATGTTCTGTAATTTTTTGATTACAATAAAAGCAAGACTACTTTAACGCAATCGTCCAAATCTATTTTTATGTATTTTTAAATATACACTATACACATATATATTGAACTAGGCAGTTCCATTTCAATAATTAAAGAAATTGTATTTTTTAATTAAAGATATGAGGTCAGAAGTGGCGCAGTGGCACAAAGTGTGACTGCAGGATCGACTGGTTGTGGGGTCGATCCCCACTCGAAGAAATGAAATTTATTTACATTTATATTTTCATTTCCTCTTGGGAACGGGAACGGAGTGTCTTAACACTAGGTACCCTGCTGTGTGTGGGATACGGCGTGAAGCTGATTGAATTTGATTTAATTAAAGATATTTATTTATTTATTTATTTATTGTTATCGACTCATCATGGTTATCGACATATATATAGCATGTTTGTTAGACCACACTCAATAAATGAAAAATTTAATATCGAAATGTGTATAAACAATTTAATCGGCATTATTATACACAATACGTTTGAATATAAAAATGTTGATATGTTTCCGGCAATTTTAAATGACGCCGTCCTTATTACAACGTACGTATAAATATAATATATCTTTTATTTTGTACTATGACTTTTTAATTCCATGATTTTGAATGATTTTTTAAAGATACTGGAGGAAGATCATGAAAAAGCATGAGCATCCCCGGAGGGCATGTATGAAGAGGTTGATGACAGTGGACGAGGCGAAAGAGGTATGTAGAGACCGTAGCGTTCGGCGCTCCGTTCTCTCTGACTACCCCGCTAGGATACAGCGGGAAGCTATTAAATACATTTTTTTTAGTAGCAGGTAAGCATGGAACCTAGTAATAAACCACTCCGTTCTTCACTTTTTGCCGAATTTTTGAGGCTTTCCATATTGAATGGCGAAACTCGCTGTAATTTGCCTTGTCAGAAAAATAAGGGAACGAAAACATTAAGTAATGCATAATCTTATGTGTTATACTTTTTTTCATCTTCGCACTGTATCCCGTACACATCAGGGTACGCAGAGGGCACCTAGTGTTAGGACACTCCGTTCCCCACTTTCTGCCAAATTCCAAACCAGTCGATTTTTCAGTCACATTTTGTTCCCCTGCGCCACGACTGGCCTCTTTAAATTTGAAGTCGGCTAAAAAATATAATGATACAAATTATAATAAATTGGTTTCATTGTGTCAGTCCTTGTATTATTTTTCAGTTAAAATCTAAACTTCGAGTGTACAGACACATTGCCGAATTTATTTTAAAATGTTTCAAAAAGTATACTTCACTTTGTGCCTTATTATCTTTAGCCTTTTTATGACAGAATGTGCTAAGCAGGTAGGTACGTCCATAATGGTTAGGGGCCGTTCAAGTATTACGTAAGCACTGTAGGGGGGCGGGGGGGTCTTGGGTTTGCTTATTTTTGACGTTTTCAATGAAATATTTGTAAGAGGATTGCTTATTTTTGATGACATAGTTGTCGGGGGGTCAATAATTGCAAAAAAACTACTTACGTAATACTTGAACGGCCCCTTATTTCTATAAACAAATTTAAAGTATACTGATGTATTCCACTGTCCATCTTTTCTCTACTCTCTCTTGTAGTTGCCAAGAGCGAGGAAATGAAAATAATTTATACTTCAAAAGGCGGAAATTTCAAGGCGAAAATTATATGTCTTAATCTATAGATAAAAAAATACCTATAGATTAAAATATCTATCTACACTTATAATAAAATCTTAACGAATCGGCGTCTGTATTTGGAAGTTTGATAATTTTTTTAAATTTTGTCTGTCCGTCCGTCCGCCCGCCCGTCCGTCCGCCCGTCCGACCGCTCGTCCATCCGTCCATCCGTCAGTCTGTCTGTGTAGCAATCAGGGCCAAACCGCAAATCCTATTGTGCTAAAATTTCATACTTGAGATACTTGAGGGTCTGGGATGGATATAGGTTATTTATTTTTCTCATATTTATAATATTCTCCATATATACTAATATATTAAAATACCTTTCAATTTGACATGCAATTTATTCTGCCATGTTAATTACAACCGTTGCTAGGCAACAAAAAATTATATTGTTTTAAGAAAATTTTGTATAGCGTGCGCTAACTCACACATTAAAATAATGTTTTACAAAAATATTCTCCTTTAAAAAATCTATAAAAAAAATCGCGATGATATATGCTTATCTCTGAAGGTTGAGCCACTCAACAGTAACCATTCCCACAGTAACCATTTTAATATATGTAATTTAAATTTATCGGGTTATTGTTAATGTATTTTCTATAATTTGGTATTAATCCTTAACAAAATAAATATAATAGTCACCTTTAGCATTTCATCTACATTGAAATTTTAGTTCACTGTACATAATTTTAATAAATACTTAAGGAGATATCACTGATTCAAAATGACCTAGCCTACGAGCCGCACGGTATTACCGGCTCGATCGAGCTGACGACGTTAACAGTTTTGTAATTTTCATACATTTTCGATGTACTGATAATTTTTATGTGGATATTATTAGTTTATATTTTTCTTAGGTTCTCTTTAGCTTATTCGAGTAGTAGATTAGTTATTTTTTTTATTTCTTGGTGTGGTGTAAGTCCTGCATGGCATCGCTCGCTAACTTTTATTTAATATTATATAAGTGTACTTAGGAATGAACTGATGGTTATTTCAGCTCAGTTGGATGGTTATCTATACCGTAGTTATATACTGAATAAATCTGCATTTTAAACTTTCGGGATTTTATTTGTTATTGCATACGTAAAACATAATAAAACATTTTTTCCTGGTTAAATCCTGTAAAAATTCCGGCATAAATATATCAGTCGCTGAAAGTCTCATTAAAATGACTTCAGCTGTTTTGGACATTAGCTCGGGGTCATAGAAAGACAGACAGACATATGTATATCTATCTCTTAATAGGTCGCGATCCCATTGCTTAAATCTGCGGGGATTTGTTTTTCTAATGCCACCTATATTTAAGAATGATACATTATAAGTAGAATAGGGTTGCCTAGAATCATCCTGCTGCAATCACCTTTAAAAAATTTTTTTCATAATGCGTTTTTGGAGAAAATTGCACTCATATGTTTTTTATGGGAGTCCCATATAATTTGTATTTGTAGCTGCGTCACACGAAAAACAGTATGGATATAAATCGTGAAATGAAAAAATCCTACGTCTACGTCTGTTGACTTATCTTGATATTTTTTTTAGATATGGATTTTAAATTTTTTACCCTATATGCTGCTCCCGTAAAAGGAGCGCAGACGCTTCCACCCTGCATAAATAAATTTAATAAAGTCATTGATATTAACATAACTGTGTTTTTTCAAGTGCATATAGTTATTTACACAATATCAATACTAACAAATAAACAATTTTAACATTAAGGTCTGTCTGTCTCTTTGTTTCTTCTTCCTCCTGGCATTAATCCCGGCGTATGTTGCTAGAGTCTGCCTTCAGAAGCAAAGTTAATCCGTTTCGTCACGGAGCCCAAGACTACCTATACAGTCAGACCGCGTTACGCCGCACATCCACCTCAACATCTTCATTTCCGAGAAGCTCCTGAGTATGCCTAGATAGTGCTCGCTAACAATCACTTCCGTATAAAAGGACCAGTCGGATGATGCTCTTGTATATCAGCCCCTCGAGCTTGGGCGGTATTCTTCGATCGCAGACCACACCAGTGACCTCCCGCCATTTGACACAGGCAGTGCTTTTCCGCCATGGACATCGTGATCGATGCTTCCAGACTCGTACATGACGGATCCAAGGTACCTGAACTTTTCCGACTTGACGGGTGGCTCGCGACCTATAAGGATAGTGCTCGCAGGCCTTGTACTCGGTCTTCGACACATTTAGCTCGAGACCGCCACATTTAATGCGACACATTTACTCCTATACTACTTGAAAGATAGCGTAAGACGCAAAAGTCTCGCAGACTTACTTCTTGTTCTTGTTCAAATCTTCATCAGTCTTGGTCTTGGTCTTGCTAAAATAAGGCAGTCTTGAACTTGTGAAAATGCAAGAACAAGCGAACAAGAACAATACCAATTTTGGTCAACACTACAATTTTCACTAATATATGTTGGCAAACATTCCTTAACATTTAATGTTTGTTTTATTTCAATGGGTCGCAATACGGGATTTTGCGATATAAACGGCCATATCTTTTTTTTAAAGTAAATGTAGATTTTTTTCCAGAAAATCATGGGGCTGTATATCTGAGTATATGGTTTCGAATTTCAACTCGATATCTCCAAGCGTTCCTGAGATAAAGAGTCTTGACAGACAGACAGACACACAGACGGACGGTCAACAGAGTGATTTTATAAGGGTTCCTTTTTTCCTTAAAAAGTACGGAGTTCTAAAAAATATATATTCAAACAATTTCTTATGAGTCTAAAGTCAACAAAACACTATTCTTTTCTATTCGCCGCGATTAAGACTTTGCTAGTTCGAAGGCGGAACTCAACGCTGCACTTTTACTTGCAAAATCAATGTCTGCAGATATAACATTAAATCTTTTATTTATTTTATTCTTTTATTTACAGGAATATATGACTCTGGAACATGCTAAAATGTTATACTACAACGCAAATTATTTTAACAATGTCACAGTGGCTATACGACGCCTTAATCGCTCGGATCACTTTTACTATCTTACGATTATTTTCCAACTCGTTAAAAAGTTAGAGGGGAAACATGTGCAGGTTAGTGCTCAATTTATTCTTTTTTTTGCTTAATCTATTCCTAATTCCTCGATTTTTCATAAAATACGGTAAAGAAGCAAAGCACAGCGTTAGGTTCCGCCAGTCAACATGAATGAGAATGATTATCACTGAATTATGATTATTTTTTATAATACAAAGAAGGAGTTAATTGATAATATTTTTTTTCGATAAATTAATATTTATTTGCACTCGTTAATTCAAATATTGTTTTACTTAAATAAAAAATCTAACATAAGCATCGCAATAACTGAACTGAAGTTTTACTGTGTTTTTAGCTAAAGTTTACTTTATTTTCAGCACAACTTTTATGTTTATAAAATGCATTCTACGAACGTGTACACGAATACTCATTTTGAATTGCACATACTAATGTGTGATTTTATAGAAAAAAATCTATTGTTTTCTCGGACTATACAAGACGCTTACGCTCAAATTCCAGAAAAAGAACGACCTATGCCTATTCTAAAATGTCCACTGCTGCCTGTAAGCTATATATAAACTATATAATTTTTTTAAGCTTTTTGTACCAAGATTAAAAAATATTTATTTAAACTCGCTCGCTGTGTCAATTTAGTAACACTTAGTTTCTTTTTTTTGTGTTGGAAAAATTTAGAGAATACTTAAAAAAAACTCTTTATCTCGTATAATAAGAGGTTTTAATATTAAATAAAAAATATTATAATTACCCTTATAATATATATAAAATATAAAACGTATTTTAGTATGCGCCATTTGAATATAGGCCAAAATATTAGATATAAGTATAGAGATTATTAGTGTTTACTTATAAAAAACCAATAACAATTTCTATTAAGATTTTTTTCCTAAATTTTAAAAGCACGAGTGCGTTAATTTTGGCACAATGGCCACGAATGGGTTAAAAAAACAGGATTTAAAATTTCTTGCATGTAATAATTTTTAGCGATTAATAGAAAATATAAATATGATCAATTCAAAATATTCGATTGCAATATTTTCGAAGCTACTATTGTAGGACTATATATGTTTAAAAGCAGTTCAAAGGTATTTTAATTATAAATTAGAATTTAATTAAAGAATCAACTTTGAGTATCCCATCTTGCTCTCAGTGGATTTTACCACATTTTTTTGCAACTGAAAACGTATTGGTACTAAATGCAAATATTAATAATAACATAGTTTCACAAGATATATGTTTTTTATAAATAAAAATTCATTCTCATGTTATAGTTAAAGCACGCATATTACCAACGTAAAAAGTATAAAAAAAGGTTATATTGAAAGTTAAAAAAAAATAATAATAAGTAAGTTCCTAAAGAGCTCCCTTCAATTTCATAAAACTTAACATGTATCTTTTTGTGTCTATGTATATATATTATATCTGTTGACATACTAATTTAAGTTTGTTAAAGAATTTTTCCTAATGGGTTAAAGTGTTAGTTAAAGTGATATGAAAATTAAATTGTAACACGTACCTATTAGATAAATAAAATCATAGGAAAACTTATACTATTTGTAATTTTTGTAAAATTTTGAGTTGATAATTACAAAAATATATATTTTCAGGGTTTATATCAATTTAAGAATCTGGCCTTTTCATCAAATAAATTTATTAAGGAAGCCCCAATCCGAGAAGGACGTGTGTATTACAATGCAACAGACAAGAATATACTTTTGGCTACTGGTTATATAGATTTTCGATTATAAAAATAAAATTGGTTTACATGTACCTATGCCATGTTAGTATAATTTTATTAGTAACAATTACTAAATTGATTTAATTTAGAGGCCGTCGTGGCCCAGGGGCACAAGGGTGTGACTGTAACGCGACGGTTGTGGGTTCGATTCCCACTCGAGGAAATGAAATATTTACTTAAATTTATATTTCCATTTCTTCGCTCTGGTGTCAAGGCTAAGCGCGGCGTTGAGTTCTGCCACTCAACACGCAATGCCTCCAGAATTCGGCAGAAAGTGGGGAACGGAGTGTCTTAACACTAGGTTCCCTCTGCCTACCCTGCTGTGTGCGGGATATAGCGTGAAGCTAATTTAATTTAACTTTTTTAATTACTAAATATTTTACCTTTGTCTATTGATTTGGATTCTGGTTTTTCCTTTATTTCTTTTTATCTAATTTCTAATTCCACTGTCATCAAGAAAGTTAAATTTAAAAATTATATAAATACAAGAATATGTAAATATACAAGAGAAAATAAAATTTCTTCGCTCTGGTTTCGAGGTAAAGCGCGGCGTTGAGTTCTGCCACTCAACACGCAATGCCTCCAGAATTCGGCAGAAAGTGGGAACGGAGTGTCTTAACACTAGGTTCCCTCTGCTTACCCTGCTGTGTGCGGGATAGAGCATGAAGCTGAGGGAAATGTATAATATACTATTGAAAAATAATAGATCGCACGGTAGTGTTGATGCAACTTTTTTTTATTTTAGTATAACAGTCTTGGAGAAATTAAATATTAGTGTTACTAGCATTTGAAACAAAACTTTATTTTCTTTTGACGTAATAACGCATTATAAATCGTGAATTATCGTCGTATTCGTGTTGTCACGTATCTATCCATTCTTTGTTACTTGTAATTAAATAACCGAACAATCTCCTTCGTGTTGTAACGAACCAGAACTAAATTGTGTAGGTAAATAATAGATATAATTAATTCAAAAAAATAATCATTTATAAAAAATATTATAAATACAATTTATAATATTATTTAATTTATAGCTTCAGATAAATACAATCTTATAAATAATAATTTAGTTCAGTTCTTTAATTACGCGTTCCGTTCACAAGTAATATTAAAGTGACGTAATATACGACGGTATCACTACCTACGGTAAAAAACGCAGATGTATTGTGTATTATAATTTAAAATAAATAATAACATAATTAATATTTTAATTATTGTAAATTATCATGATTGATTGATTTCTTAATTAATAGCGTTTCGAGCGTGCCAGTTGAGCACAATTCATTTCGCCAATGTATAAATTATCATGTTGGCTGAATAAGCTACTGTCAACGTCAAAGTCAAGAAAAACGGAAAGAAAGAGAGGGGAGATGGCGGACGCATCTAAGGAAGGATGGATGTTAAAAATGTTTAGAGAAGTTTTAATTTATATATATTTAATATTTAAAAAGCATGTGAGATTATGTCTTCACTTGTGTTGTAAATATTCGAGGCTACTAAGATAAGTTATAAGTGCTTTCACTATTTACGATTGTTTGTTTTGGAATATTTCGTCGGTAAGTTTTTAATAGCTTATTAAAACAAAGAAAAGTGATATTAATGCATATAATGCCGACATAACAATAAATACATGAAGATGTCTTATGAGGTATGTAAATTTACAATGATTAATGTACGCAGAATGCCTGCCACCATCTTTGTTAGATGCGTGTGTGTGAATTGTGAAATGAGAATTAAATAGGTTTGGTGAATTATAATTACTTATAAATATAATCTATACTTATAATAAATCTGTAGAAAGTCGTTTCTGTACAGTGAAAATATTTAAAAAAAAAATAGTTAGGGTGTTAAAGGATGATTAACAGAATCCATTTCCAACATTTTTGGAATTTTTGTCTGTTTGTCTGTTTATGTGAACACGTATCACGTAAAAAGCACACAATAATTTTTAGCAACTTTTATACATAAAAATTACAAATAAATCAAGGTAGGTTTTAGTGTATAATTCATTGTAATCGCTTCACTCTATCAAAAGATATAAGTATTTAAGTTTTCAAGACTTTAATATTTGATATAGTAAAAAAGCGACACAAGTAACGCTATCTATTGACAAAAAAAGTAGGTACTAACGAATCTTGATACTCTCTTTCATACACGTAACGTTAAATAGATGACGCTGTGCATAATTTTATAAAAATATAGTTTGGAAAGGTTACCGCTACACTCTGTCAAAAAATAATGTACTTAAAGTTTTAAAGATAAATATTTGAAAAAAAAGGAAACATACGCAATGATATCTATTGACTACATATGATAATGAATGTTGATAACGCATAAAACATATTATTTATTTGACTGTTGATATATTTACGTATTTTTAAAGTACAATTGTTCATAGTACTAACTACAAAGTAAAATAAATTGAATTGTTGGTGAAGATTACCTTCGTAACAGTCTAGCTTAATTCGTAATTATTTAATACAGTGATAAAGAATGACTTAATATTCAAAGAAATATTTTGAATAGGTTCTTCAGTCCGTTCGTTCGTTTATGTTATTAATATTTTTTTAAGAAACGTATAAAAAAAAACACTTTTGGTAGCAACCTCTAAAAAATTGTGTCTCAAGAAAAAAATGCTCTGACACTGTTTATAAAAATATCCCGCAGTATTATTTCATAACTTACAAGCGACACGTACCGACATTGCACTATTGCACCTGTATGTTGCATGTATGTATGTGCCAAGGGTATTTTAGGGTACATACCTCAAAATTCTTATAAGATAACTTTGTTGTTTGTCTGTCTGTCCGTCTGTGAAGACTATTTTGTACAAGATCGGTTAAAGGTTAGATACCTCAATGCTCAATTCTATATTCCCTTAGAGCACAAAAAATCTATCTTCTAAATCATCGCAATCAAATGACGATGAAATATGAGGGTTTATGCTTCGTTTTTTGTCGTATTTTCTATCATCACTATAAGGTACTTCCCGTTGATATACAATTACGAAATTTGTTAAAAATTTAAAATTTACGGGCACGTATAAAGGAAAATTCCAAAATTATTTTTCAAAAATTGAATACTTATTGTACTTGTGTCACAGAAAAAACTATTAGGTACATTTTTTTATCTGTACTTAATTCTATACAAAATGACAACTTTATTAGTTATCCTTTTGGTGTATCTCCATTCATGAAACTGGTACGAAACTCTCGGGGCATGAGTGCGACTTGAACTTGACCGAAAATGTTGATTATTTCATAGATTATACAAAAATGCCTAAAAACGTGCTTTCTATGTATATTCTGTATACCAATTATATATTTAACTAATACCTAATATATATTACTAATTTAAAAACTGTACAGGAGCTAGATAAGTTATTTTACAAATAATATCGTGAGTACTTATCCAAATCAATTAGTTAATAGTTAAGGCTGTTTGTAATATCTATATTTCTTAAATGAATAATCATGTAATTCAAGCGGGCAAAGCCGCGAGCTGGCCGCTAGTTTCTATATATATTAGTAAATATTTAACATATTACTATAAAAGGAATTATATAATACTATCTTTTATAATCTATATATATAAAAGGACTTGTGCTGACTGACTGAGGTAAGACGCACGCAGAGCCGTAACCGCTGATGGTAGAAACGTGAAACTTGGGCAGATGTTTATTTTCATATTCTGGACATCCACTAAGAAGGGAATTTGAAAAATTTTAACCCTAAAGGGATGAAATAGGGGTTGAAAGTTTGTATGGAAAAAAAAAATAATCTGCACCGATTTTTATAAAATTTGAAATTCTGACTCTTAAATATATTTCATTGAACACGTATTTCATGGTTTTTAAGAATTCACCCCCCAAGGGTTCAAATAAGGGGTTGAAAGTTTATATGGAAAAATCTTTAAATTGCCACCGATTTTTATAAAAATTTAAATTCAGACTGTTAAAAATATTTTATTGAACACGTGTTTCGTGGTTTTTTTTAGATTCCCTCCTAATAAGCGGGCGAAGCCGCGCGCGCCCTCTATTATGATATAAAACTATTACATCAAAATACGTACTATTTACAATTTATAAATATTATATAATATGAGTCTATTTAATGTCCTACAATAAAGGTAATCTGTCAATATATTTAATTAAATATCATAAAGATATTAGATTTATTTATTTATTAGATATTAACCAAATATTAATTATTTACGATTTATAGACTGTTAGAGTTCATTGACCCTATATTTTACTATTAACTAATATAGTCACAACCGACTGCAGCTTGGCTTCGCTGGTATTTAAATTTTATATATTATATTTAGACTAGCGACCCGCTCGCGGCTTCACCCGCTTTAACTACTGAATTATTCATATAATGTACCTATGTTTGCAAAGCACTTAAGATTACTAATGTGAATATTATTGAAACCTTAATGCAACCCACATTTTCGTAGTTCCAATAAAAATGTTCCAATTGTTAAAAAAAACACACACTTAAACAAATGGCACAAACAACAGAAAACTTAAACGAAAGAAATTATAAACAACAGACTACCTACTATTCTCTTACCCAAAAATACTTAAACGCAAGATGTAACCAACAATGCCGCGATGAAATACATTATAATTATTGGATAACTCCAAAATACGTGCAATCGCTTCTAACTTGCTTTGCTATAGAGCCAGGCGCAGAATTGAATTATTCTCTCGTCCATCTCCGTAGTAGCTCCGAACGACATGTGGGCGTTGGTTCCCTGGCCGTGGTCTCAAGCGACAACCTGCTCTAGAGCAGACACAGAGAGAGGCGTGCGGGACGGGATTGGAAGGATCATCAAGTGCCATCTAGGCGCTCAACTCAGTCAGGTGAGACCCTCGGTTTCCTGAGGGAGGCTCAGCTTAAACGACCAAGGATCAATGCAAGGCTCATGAGTCGCATTTGGAAGAGGATAGAAAGTCATCTGACGTCTGACCTCGGGCGGCCGGATATGCCACGGAGTGCTGCTCCTTAGGTGCAGGTCACCCGATACATTGGCGCAGTGGAATGCGTTGGACGCGAGACGACCAATGTGTACCTCCAGGCTTTCTATTTTTAGGTTGCGGTGATGCGTGGTGTTTCTCACGTAGTATGGCGCCTGCGTCACTCGACGGAGGATGAGGTTCTGGACCACCTGCAGGATTTCTCATTAAGTGATACTCGCTAGGGCGTTGTGATGTCATCAGTGTATAGTGCGTAGAGAGCAGGTGACAAAATGTTGCCCTGGGGAACAACGGCAGCGATCGGGTCGCTGCTAGACCTCGAACTCTCAACTCTCAAGCAAAATGTCCTGTCACTGAGGCAGGGAGGCAAAGACATGCGCGACGTGCTGGGGGGTGCCGGCTCTAACCACTTAATGAAGTAGGCCTGGGTGCCAAACGCGGTCGAATACGCGTACTACGTCGAAGAAGACTGCTATTTTACTCTCCTTTCGGTTGATCGCTGTTACGGCGTAGTATAACCAGAGTGGTATACCCGCCAAACTGCTCGCTTCGTGGGTGGATGTGCGCCTGGAGAAGTGAGAGCAATAACTTCTCGAACAGCTTGGCGACCGCGCTAAGGAGGGTTATAGATCGGTACCCCTCAGGCTGCTATGGGCTCTTCCCAGCCTTGGGCAACATGATGAGCAGGCCCTCCTTCCATGCCCGGGGGAAAGAAGCTAGGCGGGTGCGGCGGGTCCATTTTTATAAGCAAAATGTCGAGGGCGCGGGGGGACGCGTGGTGGTCGGCGAACCGTTACACAGCAAGATTTTTTTAGTATCGTAATTTCAAATCTGTGCTACTAATCTTCTAAAGTACTTATTAAAATGAAAAACAGTAAAGAACATTTTGATATACATTAAATGGAAAAGGTAACTAATATACTTATTTATATACTGAGAGTAAGGGATAAACATGAATCAATATAGCTTTTCTCTAAAACTATTTGTAATTTCGAAATATTGTAAAGAGCAAAATTTATCTTTGCTTAACGTAGAAAATTAATAACTTATTTAAAAGGATAAGGATTAATATAATTATGGACACACATCCCTCTCAATAAGAAAATATATTTAAATTACTATCTAATTTCCGTCTCCTATACGCTTGCATTAGTAATATTTAAACGACTTTGTCTTGGTTTAATTAAATTAAAAACATTTCCTATGTTTAAGAAGGTAAAGAAAATAATAAAAGAACAGAAGAAGAGTAAACAAAGTAAACAACAGGATACTTAAACGAAAGAAATGATAAACGAAAGCCTACCTACTGTTCTCTTAAACTAAAATACTTAAACGGAAGAAATTATGAACAAAAGACTACCTACTATTCTATTAATCAAAAAAGACGAAACTAAATATATTAAACTCCAATTATTCAATACGTACAATCGCATCTACAACTACTTTTCTACAGTACAGGGGCAGGCGGGCGCGGCGGACGCGCTTCTATTAGCAAAACGTCGCGGGGCGCGGGGGGACGCATGGCGTGTGGCGAGCCGTTTCAAAGCAAGGATTTTTTGATATTGTAACAACTTCTAAAGTACTTATTAAAATGAAAAACAGTAAAAGACAGTTTTGATCTACATTAAATGGCCAACGTAACTAATATACTTATTTATATGCTGAGAGTAAGGTAATAAATAAAACTTGCGCCAAAACTGCGGTTTATAGCCGGCGTGATGTGTCAACAATTAAAAGCCGTTTTCTCTAAAACTATTCGTAATTTCAAATAAGTGTAAAGAGCAAATTTTATCTTCGTTTAACGTAGAAAATTAATAAAGTATTTAAAAGGATAAGGATTGATACCATTATGGACAAACATCCCTCAAAATAAAAAATATATTCAAATTGTATGTTATCCTTAAAAGATACGAATATGCTCTCGCTGACTTTTTTGTAGATCTTATTAAGAGGAATAATACTCTAGTACATTGTTTTCATGTAGGACTTACCATTAAAGCAGCGCATGCGTGAAAGTGTCTCAACGGGTAGGACTTTATACACATTTATCATATTTATGTCAAATTATAATAAAATATACATATAATAAACCATATATAATCCTTCCCTGAGAAATACTCTACATAATGGTGAAAACCGCATCAAAATCCGTTGGGTGGTTTAGAAGAAGATAACGTAGAAAGGCCAGACAGAGAAAAAAATCGTTCTTATTTTATAATATATATATATATATATATATATAGCGATAGAGATAGTTTCGCGGTGCCTTGCGGTGCGTCAACGTTAACACTTAGTGTATAAACTTTAACTTTATTTAAATATGAATGATGGATAGGTGTGTGATGCTATGTTATGTCCTAATACTGGTGTATGTAGTGGTGTACGCTCGTCTCGTACGGGTGTGTGGTGCTATTTTATGTCCCAGCTCTGGTGTACATATATAGTAGTGTCCACTTATTTATCCAACGCTTGGTTTTATCGTAGAAAACATAATGCGTCAATCGACTGATGTCGACGACATACTTATAATATATAGCCGGGCGTCACTGGTGCTGACATATTTGGTATAAGCGAATTGCTTTAGTAGTGTTGAATTCTGCTGCTAAGTTTCTTCTGCCAGTTCTTCTCAGCACTGTGGTTCTTTACTGAACTGGTAGTAGAATCGTGCCTACTTGGAGTCGCTGACTGTTCTAGCAATAACTGAGTATTTTCACCTAATGATTTCTATATTACATTCTCACAACTCTGAGTCTAGTGTCAGTTCTGACAATCAGCTGCAGGGTGTGTGCTATGCATGTTATTCTACGGGCGTGAGGCGTTACAATAACAGTGAATATAAATTATATTAACATTGAAACTAAGGCATATAATAAGAGCACGAAGGTTATAATTATAATCAGAAATATACTATATTAACGAATTCATACGGAATTAATAAACACGTCGCATTATACATACAGAATTCAATATTATTAAGATACGATTAGTAAATATATAGTTATAAAAAGTATACACGAACGTTAAATGGGTATATTAATGTAATGGCCTCTAAAGAAACAAACTGAAGTGGATTCACATAATCGGCCGCCTAGCGGTAGGGAGTTCGATCTGATATGTGAAGCAGAGACTTATATGTTATGTAATTATGGCTACTTTGAATCAGTTAATAAATATAAACTATTCCGATCCGTCCCGGAGGGTTCAGAGCCGAACGGCCGGAATCCACGGTAAGTGGCGGGTGCGGGGCCACTCACTATCCCCCCTTAGTTATAACTATCAGTAATGACTGGGTATAACAGAGAGGAGGATAGGACGTCTACGATATGCTTTAAACATACCACAAGAGATTGAAACGGACAGACTATGACATTTTATTTATCATAATATCTTTTATTTGTATTTATACTAAATTTATTGTACATTTAATATTAATATTGATACCTCTGAATCTCTAAAAGATCTTGGATTATTTACGATCACTAGGGAAGGGTTCTAACTATATTAGGCGTATCACGCATAGCATATTAAAATATTAAAATTATTATTTAATTATTTTATTGAGTAGAGTGGGGAGTCAGTTACAGTGTGTACTCCATACAACGTGATATTAGCGAAGTGTTTGGTGCTCAACTGGCACGCTCGAAACGCTTTGAATTATATAGTGCAAATAAATGTTAATAGAAAATAAAATATAATATAAATAAATATATTATCATTGTATTATCATTATTTTATATAAATAAATATATAAAAGCCGGCATTGCAAGCATTGAGGCCGGTCGTGGCGCAGCGGCACGAGGTGTGACTGCAAAACCGACTGGTTGTGGGTTCGAATCCCACTCGAGGAGATGAAATATTTACTTAAATTTATATTTCCATTTCTTCGCTCTGGTGTCGAGGTTAAGCGCGGCGTTGAGTTCTGCCACTCAACACGCAATGCCTCCAGAATTCGGCAGAAAGTGGGGAACGGAGTGTCTTAACACTAGGTTCCCTCTGCCTACCCTGCTGTGTGCGGGATACAGCGTGAAGCTAATTTAATTTATTTATTTTTTTAAATATATAAAATAATGATAATACAATGATAATAATTTGCTTCAACTCATGAAAGTTTGCAATTTTTCCCCAATGTTTCTTATGACGTTGTCACTTAAAATTATCTTCTGTAAATACTTAACTTACCACACACACAGCCTTAACTAACAGCCAGTTTTCTTTTAATATTTCAATGACAAATTCTAAGTCTAAAAAAATATATAATTATATAAGTGGAAAGTTTATTCAGAAATTACTTTAAAATATAAAATTACATTTTTGCTGTTGCCAAACGGATTTAGGCAAATTCTCTCTTAGTACTCCCTCGTACCTCGTACGTATTTTATTCTAATAATCGATAATCTTAATTGAACCTATTTTTTGATAAACCTTGTTAGATATAGATACTTTTGTAAAATTAATGAGCTCTTGGACTTTATCTATGAACTTGTACATGATTTCAATATAATTTCCTTTGAATATAGTGGAAACGAAAATGTTAATTATAGTCTCTACTTTACAATATGTTTGACTCTAGAAATAGTTAACGTAAGCAAAAACAAAGTAAGAGTGGACACTATACAATATAATCGCATAAGCTTAAAATTTTGTGAATCTTGAAATTTCCAAATAGGATGAATGCTGGAAATTTTCTAAAAAGGTTTCGAAGAGATAGACATGTTTTAAATTTGAGAATAAATTTACAATTTAAATACAGAGTCACTATACTATTTTGGCCACTATGTAAAAATTAACTAGATTTTAACATAGGAATTTTAATTCAAATCAACAAGTTTCAGATTCAACAGAAACTGAGACCAGCGACGAAAATTTGGTTTCAGTTTCGGTATTGGCTAAAAACCTAGTTTCAGTCATCCTCATTTTCTGCACGCAATCTTAAAAGAATAAAATAAAATAAATCAACTTCACGCTTTATCCCGCACACAGCAGAGTAGGCAAAGGGACACTCCGTTCCCCACTTTATGCCGAAATGCCATTGCGTGTTGAGTGGCAGAACTCAACACTGGGCCATTCCTCAACACCAGAGCGAAGAAAGTAAATTTAAATAAATATTTCATCTCCTCGAGTGGGAATCGCCTCGAACCCACAACCAGTCGCGTTACAGTCCACTTTATTTTATTTGTGCCTCTGCGCTCTGATCGGACTTATGTATATATTTTTTCATTATTGGAAAATCATAACTCTTCTAAACCAAAAATGTAGCACAGTAAATATATATCTGTATTTTTCGTTCTCTTACGCGCAAGAACCATAAACTAAAATATTTTTTTTTATGAAAAAGACAAGGCAAACGAGCGTTCGGCTCACCTGATGGTAAGTGACTGCCGCCGCCCACGACTCCGTGCAACACCAGAGGAGCTACAGGTGCGTTGCCGGCCTTTAAGGTGGGTTGGGCGCCGGAGTCCGGCATTACCTGATGCAAAACGCAGTGGCATAAAGCCACTACTTAACGCCGGTTTTAAATGCCGGGGGTTATAATGATCCGGTCGAGTCTGCCCATGCGTGTTGCCATTGCTGGCGACGTGATGTGACTATAATACCAATAAACATTTAATATAAGCAATAGTATTGGTACCCAAGTGCGGCTTATGAATCATTACACTAAAATTAAATAATCTACTAAATGAAATATTATTATTATTACTTTAATGTTATATGCACGTCATTAGAATATAAACGAGTCAGAGGTCACTAAGTTAAATATGAATGCAAATTGTATTTAAATTAAATAAATGCATCTTTTGAATTAAGCAAATGTTTTTTTTTGAAGTTTGTTGAACTTTATATTTTTTAAAATATATTAATTAAACTTACCACAAAAAATTAAATGTGGAATATAATTTAATAATAATGACTCACATTATTATATATATATTAGATAATATAATTTGTCAATAATAACGGTAAGCTCTTTATTTATGCATAAAGCGATAAAAATAATTAACTGGGATGAAGCAAGTGGAAAAAGAATTATTTATATTACGATTAGAGATGCGCCGAATATTCGTTAGGTATTCGGTATATATATAAATATATCATCTTTATCAATATCGTCGTGCCGTATTCGGAAAATATCGTATTCGGCCGAATTATTCGGTTATGATGCCGAATACATTCAGTTCGATTATTTTAATTTAATTATTATTATAAATTAAATGAGTCTCACTTAATGCTATGTGTCTATCTCCTTCGCATGAGCGGAGCGGTGCCAAACTGGACACGCATATTCACCCGCAGAGTACGATGATATATATACATATACCGAATACCAAACCAATATTCGGCGCATCTCTAATTACGATACTAAGTACACACAACAAAATTGCTATGAAATATGTATTATATATTAGCGTAAATATAAAATCAATAAAAAAAGAGAAATATATTATTTATTTATTTATTTATTTTTTTTTCGATCTTGAGGTAATTGCTGTTAGCCCTATTGGCCTTTACAGCGACACCGGGTGGGTAGGGAAGAGGGTACTCTGTCCCAGAAGAAAAGCAAGCACTACCTGGCTGCTTGAGAGGAGTCGACGACTGTAAGGGCGCCCCCTGCGGGGCTCGAACCTCGGCTTACAATCGACGAGCGGGCTGGGAATTTCCCTATGCTAAACAAAGCCAGCCGCGACGTGAAGCCGCGACTGGGGACAAAAAATTAGACTAATCAATATTATTGATAAAATTGAGACCATATATATAGACCACAAGCGTGCGACCGTAAACGCGACGGTTATGAGTTCGATTCCCACTTGGGAGAGTGAAATATTTATTATTTTCATTTCCTCACTTTGGTAACAAAGCAAATCGTGGCGTTGAGTTTCGCCACTCAAAACGTAATGCCTCAAGAATTCACAGTTCCCAGGTTCTCTCTGCCGGGTAGTCAGGTCCTACGTGCTGGATTCAGCGTGAAGCTGAAAAAAAAATGAAAACTATTACTTTTGTATAATAAGACAGAAACACAGATTTTTTTTACCATCCTAAAAATAATCAAATGGATAATTCTAATGAAATATATATATTTTTTATTCAAATTAAAAAATCTGATTTATATTACATTTCATCGCGCGCGGCGTTGAGTTCTGCCACTCTTTTTCAAGTTTGGTGTAGATACTATTTTTAAAATAATTTACTTAATAATATCTACGAATCTTAATAATCAATAGTCTTCTTGAAGTTTGGTTTATTCTTGAAGCACAGAAAAAAACAAATGATACAATTTTGGTGCATTATGTATGGTGTCGCAGCGTAATCCAAAAAGTGTAAATTTTTTTTTTTAGATTCTTTATTGCACAAAATTTAATACAAAAAAAATGTACAATAGGCGGGCTTAACGCTAAATAGCATTTTCTACCAGCCAACCTAAGTCATGTGGGAGATAAAAATGTGTAGATGTGCAAAAAAAAAAACAATATTCAACATACATATACGTATATGTAATAAATATACTATAATATATGATATAATTATATACATGCTAATATAATATTATATGTATGCATATGATACACATTATAAATAAATATATATTATTATATATAATAAATATACGAGTATATATACAAAATATAAACTATATACAACATACCATTATATAAATATATATATATAAATAAATAATAATAATAATAAAAGAGTAGATAGATAAAAAATATATAACTATGAGTTTATGAAAAAGGATTCTTTTACCCGGCGTTTGAATATTTCACGAGAGGGAGCTCTTCGAATTGGCTCGGGTAATTCATTCCAGAGTCGAACTCCTGCAACTGCAAAAGAGTCTGACATGTACCCAGAAGTATGATGTGGTGTTGACAGTAGAAGGTTAGATTGGGAACGTAAGGATTTATCATGGAAAGAGGAAAGGTACGAAAAGTCAGAAGACAGGTAGGTGGGGAAATTGGGATCGGAAAGGATGGAATAAATTAAAGAAAGGACCCTACATTTTCTACGATCGGCTACCGATAGCCAACCAAGCTGCCTCCTACAAGATGATACACGGTCATACTTGCGCAGGTTAAAAATATAGCGAATACAGGTGTTGAGTATCCGTTCGAGCTTGTTTACGAGATCTTTACTCATATCCAAACAGCAAGCATCACCGTAATCAATAATAGGAAGCAGCAAGGTATTGACCAACTGGATTTTCGTTTGCACAGGTAAAAAATTCTTTAGGCGCATCATTGTGTGCTATGAAGCGTAGATCTTCCGCGATATATCGGCAACGTAATTGTCCCAAGTTAGCTTGTTATCTATAATAACACCTAGGTCTTTCACGGTCTTGGTAAAATGTATGATCGTGCCTTTGTATGTTAGGTTGGGCAACTTATCGTATTCGACTTTAGCCAATTGTCTCGAACTCTCGACGATTATGGCCTGACATTTGTCAGGGTTAACATTGACGCCGTATTTGGAAGACCAAACTGATATTTGTCGGAGGTTAGCATTTAAAGAGTTTATAGCCCCAGCAATATTTTCCACGCTAGAGTGCTCATAAAGCTGCAAATCATCAGCGTAAAAATGGTATCGAGAAGTTATAATGGATGTAATGGAGTTAATAAATATTGAAAAAAGAAGAGGAGATAAAATACCGCCTTGAGGAACCCCAGCTGTCACATCATGCCAATCAGAAATAGTCTGGCCTACACGAACCGACTGCTGACGTCCCTGAAGATATGAGGAAAACCAAATTTATAGGTATTTCATAGAAATAAATAATTACATACTTACATTTGTAGTTAATTTCATACGAAATGAATGCAGATGCCCGCAAACAAACGTTTGTCAACTTTTATAAGACAATGGTCTGTCTGTGGATTGAAATCAGTACGGAAGCCTCAGTGGGCGAGTCCGATTAGCACTTAACCGGTTTTCTTTTTAGTATACCAACTATAATCTAGAAAATGCCCTTTCTGAAAACACTTTGCAGCCTTACTTTGCCTCGTTAACAGGGCGAGGAAATGACAATTTTTAATATTTCTTTGCCAGGAGTGGAAATCGAACCGCCATACCACAACTGTTTATTTCATAATTGAGAATGAAATGAAAACGTTTCATTCTCAATTATGAAATAATAGTAAAAAATGTTAAGAAGAATTTGTTCGTCCGTCAAGAAACCTATATATATAAAAGGACATGTACCTGACTGACTGAGGTAAGACGCACGCACAGCCGTAACCGCTGTACGTAGAAACATGAAATTTGAAGACTTGTTCATATCCATAATCTGGACATTCACTAAGAAGGTGTTTTGAAAAATTTTAACCCTAAAGGGATGAAATAGGGGTTGATAGTTTGTATGTTTTTTTTTTAAATCGGCACCGATTTTTATAAAATTTGAAATTCAGGCTCTTAAAAATATTTCATTGAACACGTGTTTCATGGTTTTTTAGAATTCACTCCCTAAGGGTTCAAATAAGGGGTTGAAAGTTTATATGGAAAAAAATTTAAATCGCCACCGATGTTTATAAACATTTAAATTCAGATTGTTAAAAATATTTTACTGAACACGTGTTTCGTGGTTTTTTTTAGAATTCATCCCTAAGGGTCTAAAAATGCGGGCGAAGCTGCGCGCGCCCACTAGTTATACATATGTTGCGTTTACGGTGTTTAAACTTTACAAATTTTTATTACCATAATATATTCAAACATACACAAACTTTTCATATTTTTAAATTGAATAATAATAGCTTATACGAGTAAGTAAAGGTTGAAATAAAATTATTGCGAAATTCAAATGAGAGCATTATTGTTTTATTTATAGGGATTGCACTGGGCTTATAAATTTTATAAGAATTCCTGTTGTGGTCGAAAGTGGTAATATCAGTTTCAACATTAGAAGGTATATTTTTTTATTTACATCCATCATATAGTAAAAAAATAAAATATTAAAACATATAGTAAAAATTATATAAATTATGACTCCACATATGAAGAAAATATTTTTTATTAACTTCACGCAAAAATGCAGGATGCATTTTTATATGCAGGATGCGTTGTGAAGCTAAAGAAAAGGGCAATAAAATGGAAACATATCATCATTCCGGGGAGAAGGGGAAAGGGGAGAGGGGGAATCGACACACAACCATCGTGTTTAAAGTCAGACACTGTGCCGCTGCACCACGACGGTCTGTAAAAATGTGTAATCATTTTTACGAATTATTTTCATAATTTAAAACTTTTAAATTGGAGATTTAAATTTCAAATTTGAAATTGAAAACCGGATTATCATTATCGTTTTTTCTCTGCAAAAAAGAATTAAAATTATGCTATCATTTTGAGTTATAGAAAATGGCGCCTATAACAAGTACTTTTGTGAAGCCTACAGAAATTGATATGAGAGCAAGATCACGACAAAAAGTGTTTATAACGGGAATGTCAGGTCTATATCCTGAATCTCATAGTGTAAAGGACCTCTCTAATATTTTATATAACAAGGTGAAGTTTTTTAAGTTTATGATATAGCTTTAAGTCGTTCATATTTAATAGATATGTAAGAATTTAATTCCAAGAGAAAGATTAGTAGAGTTTGTTTTTAGCTTCTAATTAATTTGCAACCTTTTTCACGCAACCTTTACGTTTACAATCAGACGCTGAGCGGACGATAGCCTCAATTTTAAATTTTATTATATATATATATATATATATATATAAAGTTTTAATAGTCTAAAATACATTAAAACATCCACTCCACTCATGTTCTAGTTCAGACCAACCAATATTTGTAGTCCAAATATTAGCAAAATGATGATATATTTGTATGTATTTGTTTAATAATGATTTTATAAAGGACACTTAGGCATTTTTGCTCTTTTTTGTGCTCTTATATCTCGGGCTGTTTTTTAGACTGTAATCAAGTTGGACAAGTTGCCTTTACGGAAATAATATTAGTGTACAAATAAATAAAAATGAAATTTATCAAATAACATTATTTCACAGATTAACCCTGTTAACGCAGAGCATTCTCGTTGGCAATATGAACATCCCGAAGTGGCTCAATACACGGGCAAAGTGCCTAATTTGATGTTATTTGATGCACAATTCTTTAAAGTGCACTACCGTCAAGGAAATAATATGGATGCAATGGCACGTAAAATATTAGAACAGGCGTATCAAGCTATTTATGATGCTGGTAAGCTTGAAATACTTTTGCAATATCTAATAGATGTCACCTGAAAAAAAAATCATGCAATATTATTTTATGTGCAGTGAGTGAGAGTCTCAACACTAGATTTTCTTCAACTCATTACTCACATCTAAATATTGCGAAAGTTGTAATGAATAATATAATTTTTCCGATAAGATTATTTATAAGAATTGACAGGTCATAATATTTTGATGGTATTTATTTTAATAAGCGATCAATTCGTTAATATTTTAAATAGAATCTAAATATATCGTTATTCAATACAGGTGTTAGTCCCGTCGAACTTTACGGCAAAAAAGTTGGCGTATATATTGGCAGTTGTTTTTCTGAAACTGAAAAGGCATGTTATTATATCAATAGCTCCAGGACAGGTTTTGGTATCACAGGGTAAGTCATAAATTAAAAAAAAAAATACAATAGTGAATTATGTAGTTTTTTTTTTAAGATAAATAATATGAAGATTTCAATTTCATTTGGAATGTTAAAAGAATGAATGAATATTCAAATGAAATAGAAAGAAAATGAAATAGATTTTAATTTAATATTAATCAAAAGGATTAATATTAAATTAAAAAAAATATTACTTTTAATATATAAATATATTTTACGATCTTTAATGTAACTTTCTTATGTATGTAACATATTATTTTTACTTTCGTGATTTTGTGAAAATTATCAATAATTTTTAATTATTTTTTTTTTGTGTGAAAGAGTCTGTCTGTCTATCTAAAATTAGAATATCAAGTTTCTAGATCAAAAAGAAGTAGGTAAGATTTTTGATGAAGTAGTATGTCAGTCACGAAAATGCCGGTTTTTAACGTTAATATATCAAAACAAACGATGGGGGATTTTAATAAATGTGCTAAATTTCATGCCAGTAGATTGTAGTTTAAGTGAAACTCAAAAGTAGCTTGAAATCGTTCCTGTAAAATGCACATGGTGCGTTTCCAGCACTTTAACTTGGTTACACACACTTGTGCGTATCTTAATCAGGCTTATATTTATTGTCGATTATGTTTATGTAGATGCAGTAAGACAATGTTCGCCAATCGTGTCTCATACTGGTTGAATGCTAAAGGTCCATCAATAGGTGTAGACGGGGCTTGCTGTAGCTCAGCTGGGGCATTAGAACTAGCTTACTTAGCAATTACTCGTGGGGATTGTGACGCCGCTATAGTTGGAGGATCGAACCTGTGCTTACACCCGCAATCCTCTATTCACTATGCAAGGTATAGTACATTTTTTTTATTCTTTACGTTGTACCTCACATATAGCAGAGGTAGCAGAGGGAGCCTCGTGTTAGGAGTATCTGTTCCCCACTATCGCCCAATTCTCGAGACATTACATTACTTATAATAATTTTAATATTTTTCAGAATAATGCAATTGAGTATGAATGGCAAAACAAAATCTTTTGATTCTAACGCTGCTGGGTGTGCCAAATCTGAAGCAATTAATGTTCTTTTCTTGCAAAAAGCTCAAAATGCTTTAAGGTATATACAAGAATTGACTATTTCCTATTTAGCTATAATTTTATACAAAATTTTATCAGATAATTATAAAATTATTACATTCTACAGAGTTTACGCTGAAGTTGTTTACATTAAATGTGAATTCACGAAATTAGAAAAAGATGAACGAGGACCGAAGTATGGATTTTACAGAAGTCCTGCTGTTACAGCAAATTTTCTTAAAAAGTTTTATGAAGAAGCTAAAATTTCTCCAGAATCTGTCGAATATGTTGAAGCGTTTGGATCAGGTATTTTACTCGTTACTTAATAATTTAGGAATATAAAATTGTATACAGAGTTATTCACATATGAAATATTGCAAATATGAAGCTCTAATTAAAATTATAATATGGCTTTAATCTTTGTTTGTATTTATTAATTAAATACTTTAATAGCTGTCACTGAAGCTGACAAATCGGAACTAGAAGCTATTGAAGAAGTTTTCTGTAAGAATAGAAATAATTCCTTAAAAATCGGTAGTGTTATGTCTAATATTGGGTATGGAGAAGCCGCATCAGGAATATCTGCTGTCACGAAGGTAAGCCCGTTTATGATATTTATAAAAAACTGAAACTTAGACTAAAAACGCTAAGGTCTCTACATATCTCTTTTCCACATGCTTTTTACATAACCTTCCTACAGTATATTTGATACTTTCGAAGGTCAACGAAGGTCTCCCTCTACCTCTCTGACCGCTCACGTTTCTTTCACATTTTTTTGCCACTCTTCCATCACTCATTCCCAAAACCAACAGAGTAAGTTCTTCTTCATTCTCACTGTGACATCCTCGTTAGTACCTGCCATTCTGTGTTCTTTGATCAGCTAAGCTGATTCTGCATGTCCTACGAAGAGATCGCATATCCACAGTATTATTTTTTTGCCGTAATACCGACGTTTTGCTACCGTATAACAGCGTCGGTACCAACTCTACATTGTGATATTTTGATATTTCCTGATCAAACTAAATTTTACTTTACTTAACTTCTTGTTTTATCCCTAGCAGGGTAGTCAAAGAGAACAGAGCGCCAAACGCTACAGTCTCTCCCATACACCTTTCACACACCTCTTTCGTCTCGTCCACTGTCATCAACCTCTTCATACATTACCTCCGAGGTGTCGCCATGCATTTTACGTGACTTTCCTCCAATATCTTTAATAATGTGTTTTCGAAGAACAAAACAAAATTTTGTTTTATAAAAATATTTTATTTTTATTAAAACAGGTGCTTTTGGCCTACCACACTGGACAAATTGCGGCGAATTTGCATTGTGACTCACCTCGCCAGGATATTGCAGCTCTTCGAGAAGGACGAATGCATATTGTTACCGACCATGAAAAGATCGATTACTCTTACACAGCTGTAAATAATCTATCCGTCACTGGTGTAAATGCTCATATTTTATTGAAAGGCCATTACAAGCCCAAGGTATGGAATAATATGTCAGGTCGAGGCAAAAGTATTTTCGTATTATTTATACAAAGGAAAATATTTTTTTTAGGTATAATCTTTTTATTTATTTATAATATGAACATGCCGTTTTGATCGATGACTGGTCTCGATACCATCTTATGGGTAGTACCATAATTCCCATTCCTGTAGAAATTCTATTACTATAATATACTATATAATGTACGAGTATATACTCGTACATTTATTTAAAATATAACTGATCGATGTCTGTACATGAAAAATATATGAGAAAATTTATAATTGGAGTCAATTATATATTTGTACTCGTATGTTATAAAATCCAAAACAATATTTTTTTTATCTGAGTGTCTGTTTCTCTGTGCGCTCATATAAGTCGATATCAGAAACATCTTAACAGATTTTCATGTAGTTTACATTTTTGTATTTTCTTAAATTTCCCTTAATACTAAGGGTTTGTTTTATTTCAGTCGGTTCATAAATCAAAACAAATATGTCAATTTAAAGTATTTTTGACAAAAGTGAAACTTTACTTTTCATTGAACAGATACATAATAACATTTATTATAACAGTTTACTTGAATAATCGTTGCCAACATTTAGATACAAAAGAAATAACAAAAAACCACGAGCTATTTTTTTAAAAATTCCACTCTATCTTAGATTAGACTGTTTAATTATACTGACGGGACAAATAATAATTTTAGAAGAATTTACTTCCCGAAACATACGAAGTTGCAGACATATCTATATATCTATATAAATAATTAGAGGGCGCGCGCGGCTTCGCCCGCTTATTAGGAGTGAAATCTAAAAAAACCACGAAACACGTGTTCAATAAAATATTTTTAAAAATCTGAATTTAAAATTTTATAAAAATCGGTGGCAATTTAAAGATTTTTCCATATAAACTTTCAACCCCTTATTTGAATCCTTAGGGGGTAAATTCTTAAAAACCATGAAACACGTGTTCAATGAAATATTTGTAAGAGTCTGAATTTCAAATTTTATAAAAATCGGTACAGATCAAAATTTTTTTTCATACAAACTTTCCACCTCTATTTCATCCCTTTAGGGTTAAAATATTTCAAATTCCCTTCTTAGTAGATGTCCAGAATATAAAAATAAACATCTGGCCAAATTTCACGTTTCTACCATCAGCGGTTACGGCTCTGCGTGCGTCTTACCTCAGTCAGTCAGCACAAGTCCTTTTATATATATAGATTATAATTTTATATTAGTATAAATCTTTTACCTCTATCTGAGTTATTATTAATATTTAACATTTACAAATTTGGAATTTTAGGACTGCTCTCGTTACATGACTAATATTCCGCAACTAGTAACTCTATCAGGTCGACAAGAATCTTCAGTAATAAAAATAATAAATGATTTGAAATCACGTCCTATTGACCCTGAAGAATTGGCGTTGTTGCGTAATATTCACAAGACGGACATCATGGGGCATTTGGGCAGAGGATACATAATTCTTGGTACGTTGTTATTACAGTTTTACTCTTGTTTAAATCATCATAAAACTTTTATTTAGCTGATTGATCTGTCGTTGGAAAATAAGAATCAAACAAACTTGGGCAATGGGAATATAAACATACAAATGATATACTGAAACTCCTCCAGGAAAATTTCATATTTTTACACGTAACGATTAATTATAATATATATACATATATAAAATACCTTTTTATATAATTCAGATTCAAACGCCAAGGGCACTAACAGTCTAACCGAAGAAACTGACTATTTCGATGACTTAAGGCGACCTGTTTGGTTCATGTATAGTGGAATGGGATCTCAGTGGGCAGGAATGGGAAAAGAACTTATGCGTATACCAATATTTGCTGCTGCTATAGAACGGTAATATATATTACATATATTTCTTTACGTCTATCCTTAAACGTTCTAGGTAAAGAAAATCTTGTTAGAAACTGAACATGGTGACTTACACCATGTTCAGTTTCTCTAGATATAGGATATCTGTATTTAAATTCATTAAATTCAGATATCTTACAAATTCAGAAATATTACTTTCATAATAAGGATATCTACAACTACGCTTTGTCTAGAGACACTGGGGAAACTAAAACTATGTAAATTTTGTAGGAACTTTAGCTTTACGCTGTATCCAGAAGGGTTGAAAGAGAGAACCTGAAAACAGATAAGACAGTCCGTTCAAATTAAGACACTTCCGTACTCCACTTTTCGCCATAATATAAAATATTTAATTTCCTCGAGTGGAAATCGAACCCACAATCTGTCACGTTCACAGTCTCGCGCTTGTGCCTCTGAGCGACTGTGTCGTAGGAAAGTAAAATATATTATTACTGTGGAATTCGAATTTATTATTACCGACAGAAAAAAGATTTCAACTGCCCCATATCATTATATATTTAATTCCATTATATATTTGTATCTATTGACAAAAATAGTTGCCAACGTGCTCTGGAACCTAAAGGAATTAATATAGTTGATATAATAACTTCGAGTGATAAAAATATATTTGATAATATTCTACACTCCTTCGTGGGAATCGCAGCAATTCAAATAGGACTTACCGATATTTTGGAAGCATTGGAGATTGTCCCTGATAATATTATAGGTATGTACTTTAGTACGTCTTTATGTAAATTGGACTCCAGATTATTACTTTTTTGTTTTATTAATCAAAATTTGAAACAACTTCTTGTAGGGCACAGTGTGGGTGAACTGGGCTGTGCGTATGCTGATGGATGTTTGACAGCAGAAGAAATGATTTTATCTGCCTATAGTCGTGGATTGGTATCATTGCAAACACAATTTATTAGGGGATCTATGGCAGCAGTCGGTATTGGATATCTACAGGTATACTCTTCTGAATATATTTTCACGCATATATATTTTAAATTTATTGAATAATTCTCCCTCCAATCTAATTTTTTGATTTATATTTAGTAGTTTCGTGTAGTTACTAGATACGCCTTAACAATCTTAGGCAGAAATATTTGATGACTTAGTACAATTTGTCGAACCGGTAATCATTAATAACAACACTATTAATAATTCTTAGTATTTCATAATTAAGGCATAATTGAATATATATATATATATATATATATATATATATATATATATATATATATATATATATATATATATGTTTTGTAGCTTTTGAAAATATGCCCACAAGAAATAGAAATTGCTTGCCATAATAGCCCTGGCTCTAGTACTATATCTGGACCTGCAGTCGCAATGAAAGAATTCGTTACCCATTTAACTTCCAAAGGCATTTTCGCAAAGGAAGTACCGTGTTCAAATATAGCTTATCATTCTCGCTACATCTCTGAAGCAGGTAAATATCTCGTTCCACAAGTTATTTTATTCTAACTGTATTAGAATTTATATTTCTTAAAAAACTTATTCTGTTTTGAAGGTCCCGGCCTACTTAAATACTTAAGTGAAGTTATTCAAGCACCAAAGCCTCGGAGTAAAAAATGGGTATCAACTTCTGTACCTCAAGACAGATGGGATGAAGACATTGCCAAATATTCTTCAGCTGAATACCATACAAATAATTTACTGGTTGGTAATACCTCACTGTGAATAAATTTAGAACGTTATGTATCTACGAAATGTTGTTTCTCACTCCTTGCCCATTAAGATATATTCCATTTCTCATTTTCCGACGAATTTTGGAGGCCTTGCGTGTTGAGTGGCGGAACTCAATGCCGCCAATTGCCTCGTTACCTGAGCAGAGAAATGAAAATATTAAATCATTCATTTTCTCGAGCGAGAATCAAACTCACAATCTGTCGCGTTTACAGTCGCACGTTTTTACCCCTGCGCTACGACTGGCCTCATATATAACGTAAATTATAATAATAATATATATTATTTGTTTAATTTGTTCGAAATAGAACGCTGTACTCTTCGAAGAGACATCCCGGTTGATTCCAGCAAATGCAATAGTGATTGAGATTGCTCCACATGGATTATTACAAGCTATCGTCAAACGGTCGCTACCTGAGTCGTGCCTTCACATACCGCTTACAAGGCGCGGACACCCGGATAATGCACGGCATTTACTTGATGCTATTGGAAAGTAAGTTGAATAGAGTTCAATTTTTATTTTCTTTTTATTTTCTTAGCTTCACGCATTTCTTAGCTTTTCTAAACGGCAGAGTAGACAAAACGAATCTTGTGGAAAGACACACTGTTCCATTTTTCTAAATTAACTATCAAAATATGGCGTGTTGAGTGGTGAAACTCAACACCGCGATTTATTTTGCGGCATTTTACTACGAATAATTACTTCCTCCGATGAAGGAATCGAGGGTGGGTACCCTCGTGTTTATAGTCAGATACTGTGCCGTGACTCAGTGGCGAAGTGTGAAATTTTTAAAAAGGTAAGCTGAACTCAAAATAATACAAGTTGCTTTACAGATTTTAATATTGGACTTGTTTTTAAAGTAGAAACGTCTTGTAACCTGGTAGTAAAACTGTTGATCAAACTTTTGATATAACTTTATTTTTTATTGCCAGTAGTACATAAATGTACGAATTTAAATAACATGAAAAATATGGAATGTACACACTGTGAAACATATACACTTAAAAAAAATATAAGAAATAAATTTCTTATTATTTTTAACATAATATTAGAAACCCTTAGCTATAGCCAAGGCAATTTCCAATGATTATAGTTTAAAAAATAACGGTCGAATCCTGTTTCCATAAACAACAATAAATAAATACATTCAATAACTCATCTCATACGTTTTATAGTTGATATTTTTCTTAATATTTTAATTTGGAATAACTGTGGCCTCGTCGTCGTGAAAGAGTTTCTAATAAAACAATACAATTTAATCGTGCACAATACATTTTGCAGGCTTTATATGGGAGGACTTAATCCTAAAATAGAAGTTCTTTATCCAAAGATCGAATACCCTGTGTCCACTGGAACCCCAATGTTATCACATTTAGTGGAATGGGCACATAATGAAAAATGGTAAATATTAATAAACGTAAATTTAACCTAAAAACGATATTTGCTAATATCTTTGAAATTTACACAGTATAATTTTATATCATTAATTTAATATATTATTTGCAGGAACTTACCTTTATATGCCTCAGCTCTTAGAAAAACAGCAGCCGCTACAAAATTTGTTATATCCACAAACGATGATGAGAACGTTTATTTAAAAAGTCACGTTTTAGGAAGTAAGTGAATAAAGAATTGAAAATATCAGCGCTGTATCCCTCACACAGCAGGGTAGGCAGCGGGAAACTAATGTTAAGACACTCCGTTCCCTACTTTCTGCCGAATTCTGGAGGCATTGCGTGTTGAGTGGTAGAACTCAACGCCGCGCTTTGCCTCGACACCAGAGCGAAGAAATGGAAATACAAATTAAAGTAAATATTTCATCTCCTCGAGTGGGGATCGAACCAACAACCAGTCGGTTTTACAGTCACACTTTGCACCTCTGCGCCACTACTGGCCTCTTTAAATAATCTAATTTAATGGTAACAGAATAACGTTATGTCTTACCTAAGTAATTAATATTTGATGTTATTTATTTTTATTAAATGGATTTAATATGGATTATTTTTAGAAAAGAACCTGTATCCTTTTTCTGCTGCGCTGGTTGGAGTTTGGGATACACTAGCAATGGTTTTAGGTGTTGAAAAAAAACAGCTGTCTGTTCAATTTAAGGACGTGCACTTTTATTCACAACCTCTTCTTTGTGATCATCAAAACCTCCGCTTAAACATTACTTTACATAGAGGAACAGGTCGTTTCGAAGTAAGTTTAATTATTTTTTGGAAGTTATTCGTTGAGATTATTTAAATTAACTAAGCAAAATGTAAATATTATTAGGTATTAGATGAAAGTACTAACATAATGAAAGGTTACGTAGAAGGAAAAATAGAAGCCACAGAAAAATATGAATTAGACGTTAAAGAAACAATGGAACTAAAAGCAAATGATATCTATCAACTGTTTTCTACAAGGGATTATAATTATTCGTAAGTTAACAAAAATTTGTTAATAATATACAATGATAAAAGTAAAGATATTATAAATGTTCTAATAATAATATTTCAGGGGAGAATTCTGTAGTATTCATAATGCTAATTTGTCACTATCTGAAGCAAATTTAATATGGAGTAATAATTGGGTAACTCTCATAGATGGTATGCTGCAGTTAAACATGTTGAGAAGAGTCCATGAGACAGTATCTCAGCTTAATTTTGTAAGAAAGATGATAATTGATGTAAATCAGCATACTCCCTACAATACCAACCAAGTAGACGGAGTAAACGTAATCCCAACTAAAATTTATGAAATTCAAAATTACACGAGGTATATAGGACAGTAAAATATAATTGAATAGTTTTTTTTTTCATTTATTTATTATATAATAATGCCCATATTTTAGGTGCGGTGGGATTATAATGAACGATATAAGATTCAATGATTTACCATCCATCCACAAAAATATTGGATTAAAAGCTTTAAAATTTGTTCCACATCAAACGACAAACTACATAGATGTATGTATTTGTACAATTAATTTCGCTGTTGTTCATACATTATTATATACTAATATACATTATTATATACTAATATATATGCGGCCTTTTCATTCTTCATCTTCTCGTAAGACGATCATTACATTATTTCTAATAATCTTGCCCGATTTTTATGGTTATTTAGCAAATGTTGCAGATCTTAAGCTAAGGTGACATTTCATTATTTATTAGTTCCGCTGGTCTGTTATTGTCATTAGGTTTTCTAATACATATATAATATATGCATCAATCGTGTCCACTTAAGGGCGCATTTGGTTATTTATCATAGTTTGTCTTGAACACTGACAGTCTTCAAAATAAAACGTAGCCAAGACTATAGAAAAGTTTTATTCAAAGTTATGCAGTTGTTCAGGAGATATACGTGTGTGGCTAACATCTTATATAAATAAAAATTATTTAATTATACAATTATTTATAATATAACGCCATATGCAGTATCGACTTTACAATCCCTATTGCCGCTTATATTGAAGTCGACACATCAGCTCACGCAAAAGTCAAACCAGTTAGTCAACGTTAGCTTTACCAGACGCGATGCGCATGTCTCTTACTTGCTTGCCACTGTAGCCACGTGCTTTAAAAATTCTGTACTTTTCTTACAATTTCTCCTTCTTTACTTGCTTGTTATGTCTTGTACAGTTCACAAACTGTACTACTACTACTGTATTGCCTTCTATTGTGTTTGTGCCTTGACTTTTCGCTGATTTTGTGTCTTCTAAATTATAGTTTTATATTGTGTGATTTGTGGACTTTTAAATTTAAAGATAAATAATAAACTGTGTATTAGTGACAATGAAGAAGAGGTGGTTTGGGCACGTCGAACGAATGAGTGATGAAAGAATGGCAAAAAAAATGTATGATGGAAAAGAGAGTGATAAGAGAGGTAGGGGGAGACCTCGGTTGACCTTCGAAAACACAGTATCAAAGATACTGGAGGAAAGTCACGTAAAAAGCATGAGGACACCCCGGAGGGCATGTATGAAGAGGTTGATGACAATGGACGAGGCGAGAGGTATGTAGAGACCGTAGCGTTTGGCACTCCGTTCTCTCTGACTACCCCGCTAGGGATATAGCGTGAAGCTAGTAGTAGTAGTAGTAGTAGTAGTAGTAATGAATTATAACGTGACTTTTTATTTAATACATCTACAACTATACGTGTATAAACAGATTTTTTTTAAATCCTAGATTTAATGAACAATTACACTTTTTTTACTGTTTTATTATTGTATAAATAATTAAGCATTTGCTTTACAGAAAACGTCGGCTCTCTCTACTTATATACAAATTGTAGCACAAAATTTAAACAAGCAACAGCTAAATATCTGTGACATATGTGAAAACGGTAACTCCGATTTTCAAGAAATGATTGATGTTTTATCTGAAATACCGGGATTACACGTGAACATTTCGAAGATCAATAGAGAAAGTGCCATACGACAAAACTCGTTATCGGGTGAATTCGATTTGTTTTTCGTCACAAATTTAGCAAATGACAATAATGTAAGTTTAATTTTTGTTATTTTTATTTTGTCCCGCTTTTTCTTATATTCTTGCTTTGTCTTGCTACTAGAGAAACTAGTGTACAGACCTTAGTGTCAGTTTTCCACCAGAAGTCAGGGTGTTAATTAGGTTGAGTAGTGGAATTCAACGCCGCAAATTGCCTAAGAGAGTAAAGAAAAAATTATATTACCCCTTTTAAGGCGGCTTTTTACAACATAATAAAATTGAAATAACATTTATTTTTGTTAATTTTTAATAAAATTTTTACAGATGTGCCAATTGCTTCACTGGAACCTTAAAAGGCAATCATTAATAGTCAATTATGAAAAGTATGCTTCAGAAATCTTAAATGACCGTCCATTAACACTATATAAAAAAAATTGCGCGCATACTATAAAAACGACAGTGTTAGAACTTGTGATATGGCGCCCCATTGACTCAAATTCAGGCACGAGTGCTGTCACAGTCAATACAGAATCAGACCTTGCCTTACTTACTTCAAGAAGAGCAGCGATTTCCCTAAATCAACGTCTGATCTTGTTGGCCTCTTATCCACCGTTGGCTGGGTTACAATCTACAGTGAAGAAATGGAGAAACGAAGAAGGTCGTAAAATTAATTTAGTTATGATCAATGACAAAATATTAAGTGATGAGATCCTGGATCAAGTACCACTTACTGATTTAGCCGTTAATATCCTAAAAAATGTAAGTAATATAATCGTTGTTAATAATTACTACAATAGAACAATACAATTTTTTTCAGCTATATATTTAGCAGGTTACACGGAAACACCTTTAGTTTCGGCCTTAATTTGATAAATTGCGAATTAATTGAACTCAACGCTGCAATTGACTCACCAGGATGGGAAAATAAAAAAAATACTTATTTGGAAATAAATATTATTTAGAAATAAAATAAAATACTTCCTGAGTGGAATAACACTTTAAAAAAATATTTGTAAAAACAAAAACCCCGGCTGTATAAAACTAAAAAGAAAATAAACAAGCCCAATAGTTTATTAAAATTAACAGACGGGACCTCTTTCAATTATAAGTAAAGATTTTATTGATTAAAGAATCACTTATAGGTCCCGAAGTTTTATGCAGTCGGGGTTTTTGTTTTTACAAATATTTATAATTTTTCACTTTTTTGTTAGGATTTATTAAAGTAATGATAATCATGATATACCTTTTTGAAATCCTCGTAGTAAGCCCGTGAATTTGAGAGCCATATTGTGGTATTCGAAACGATTTTTTTTTTTACTAAGTCCAATAGCGTCCCACAGCTGCCATGATTGTTTTTATTTAACGTCATCTGCGTAAGAACACTTGGGCTGCTAATACGAATCTAACGATACCTCAATTGTGTAAATCCGTTCAGAGGTTGTGGAGATAAGAGGTAATAAAGAATATTATATACATACAAGATACGCGCGAAAAACATAACCCTTCCTTAGCAGTCGGGAAAAATGTTAGAAATGAAAATAATTTAATCTCCCTAGTAGAACGCTGTCCCACCGTCCCACTTCTCACGAATTTAGTGTTTAGACTATGAATTTAATTATGCGTGGTTATTTATTTTAGGGTCAGTGGGGTGGTGAATATTACTTGCCAATACAAAAAACTTTTGTCAAAGGCCGAGAATTGGAACTTGAAATTGAACAAATAGGAGATTTGAATTCTTTGCACTGGACAGAAGCCTCGAAATTAGGTTACAAAGGCATAGATGTTAAGGTACTTGAATAAATATTAAGAAATCATTATAATTTTTTTTTTTATGTATATATATATATATATATATATATATATATATATATATATATATATATATATATATATATGTATATATATATATATGTTTGCTTGTAAATGTTAAGTTTTTAAATATTTATAGGTACATTATGCTGGAGTGAATGACATCGAAGTACAAAAGAATTTAGGAATTACTGCGTTTAATAAAGAAGATACTCAAATTTTTGATTTCAGCGGAACAACTAAGAAGTAAACAAAATTACATTAAATTATATCAAATTAAATATTATTTTTTCTACTATAATTCATAGAATTTTTTAATTTTTTTTATTTGATAGTGGAGTTCGTGTTATGGGGATTGCAATATCCAAGTCAATTCGTACACACGTAAAAGTGAAACCAGAACTTCTATGGCCTATACCGGCACATTGGAGTATGGAAGATGCTGCTACCGTTCCATTGGCATACAGTCTTGCTCTTTATAGCTTGGTAATATTTTATAATGCAATAAATATTTTATAAATTTGATTTAAATATTTACTTTATTTTATTTATATTCAGTGTATCAAGGGAAAATTGAAGCCAGGACTTCGAGTTTTAGTTCATGGTGGTGCCGGAGCTCTTGGACAGGCTGTTATATCGATCGCTTTAGCATTTAGTTGCGAAATTTTCACTACTGTTAGCAACAATGAGAAAAAAAAATTTTTACTAAAACTTTTCCCAGAACTAAAAGGTACTGCTTATTGATAGTCACTAAATATATGAATGTCAATGCAACTTACTCATGTAGTATAATATTCAACAACAGATTTCGGTTTCAGAAAGTAATATCGGAAATTCACGTGACAGTAGCTTTGGTGATATGATCTTAAATGCAACCAAGAGCGAAGGTTGTAATATAATAGTATCGTGTGTAAAAGGAGATCTTAAAAATGTAAGCTATAATATATTCTTTTTATTGTCACAATTTACTTATCATTTTGAAAAAGTTCCAACATCAACATTCAGGTGGCTGGTTACAAGAAGAGGTTATATGATTAAGTGGGGCATATATTAGAGATCACAAAAACGAAAATAATAAAAATGTCAAAATAACAACAACAAAATAATATTTCGAAAACGGTAAAACTGTGGTCCTATAGTATTTATCATAGTCCATAACTTTTAATTTTATTTTATTTTTAGACTTCTTTAAATTGTCGTGCTTCGTCAGGAATCGTCGTTGATGTTTCCTCGTTGCTGCACAAGGAAAAATATAAATTTGGAATGAAATATTTAACAAAGGCAATTTCTTACATCACTCTGAATTTAGGTTTAATGCTGGAAAATCCAAAGGATGATGAATTACAGGTAAATTTTACAGTGTTACAGTTTTATTTAAAGTTTTTTTTTTTAAATAATAGACAAAGCAAGTAAATATGGCTCAAATGCAAAGCTTAGTAGATCATATTATAAATTTTAATAGATCAAATTAATAACACTTCTTACACTTACAAACTGTGATATTCTGATAAATATTTTTTGTTGGAATATTGTATGTTCTTAAAAATTAAAAAAATTAAAATCAGCTTCACGCTGTATCCCGTACACAGCAGGGAGGCAGAGGGAACCTAGTGTAAAGACACTCCATTCCCCACTTTCTGCCGAATTCTGGAGGCATTGCGTGTTGAGTGGCAGAATTCAACGCCGCGCTTAGCCTTTGTATGATGTTTGATGTATGTTCTTAGTTTTGTTTAATAGCATTTCAATTTTAAACAAGTATCTGAAGACGTTAATAATAAAATAAAAGTTATACACTTAATATATAACTATATAGTTGATATCTTTTAGAGTCTGCAGCTAATGCTGAGCGAGGGTATTGCTCGAGGATACATTCGTCCTCTGACACATATAACATATTCGGCACTAGATGCACCTCGCGCATTCTCTCTTCAAGCCAGCAGCCGCCATCGTGGACGTGTACTGCTTAACATAAATGAAGATCTTCCTTATATTCAGACCAGGTATGTATATCAAGGGGCCTCTAAAAATATTCATTTCTTAAAAATCTTACTTATTTCTTATTTTTTCAGAATAAATTGTTCACCCCAATTAGCCCATTTAGTGATATCAGAAAACGAATTGCTGGGATTGAAATTAGTTGACAGATTAGTGGACCGATGTGCTAAAAGAATTATTTTTATTTCTTCAAATGCTTCGAATTGCTTATCAATGAAATTGAGGTAGATATGACATTAACTAAGTTATATTTTAATAAAATAAAGTAAAAGTAAAGTAAAGTAAAATACTCTTTATTGTACACCGAATAATTAATTACAAAACTGTTTACAATGATACATAAAAAGCACAATAGGCGGCCTTATTGCTAAGCCAGCGATCTCTTCCAGGCAACCTTTGGATAGAGGAGAGCATAAAATTAAATTAGGAGGGGTATACTAAATAATTGTACCTAAGTAAATAAAAATATACGAATAGACAAATATATACAGGTATACATACATACATAAAATACATAGATATTTACACATACAACATACACAAATAGACATATACACATGTATAAATACATACATACATAATAAGATTTTATGGGAATACTAAACGTATTGATTAGATTTGTCAATTATACTTAAGATTTTCAAAGTGTTAAATAATATTCTTTCAGCCTTATTTTAAAGGTCATTAAAGTAAAATATTAAAAAAATATAATATAAAAAAAATAACGATGAATATTTCTTATTTGGTAGAATGTGGGCAAGGCAAGGAGTGCACGTTGAATCGATTTCACACAATGTTTTCAATCGAAACAATATAGTACACGTCTTGGACGATATGAAATTACTACCAAGTGTTGAAGGAGTATATTATATTATGTCTGGAAGCACAATCGGCGAAAATAACAAAAGAATGCTAGAACATGTCAATTCATTGTCACTAAAATTAGGTTCAATTTTGAAGTAAGTATCTATTCTAGTTTCTATCACCATATATTTTAATTTACTTTAAATATCAGTTGGCGAGTAAACAATTTATATATGATTGCAGATATTTTGCTGTAATTAAAATTGAAGATAATGAATTCGGGGACCAACCTGTGCTTAAAATCGACAATCACAAGCTTACCTTCATAGATTTGCCTTCATTTAAATTCATGCAAAAGGTAAAATAAATAAAAGATGTTAATATTTTTAATTTTTTTACGTATAGATAAGTAAACCTTCTACTCTTAAACTGAACTTCCAAACACATACAAATAAGTGTAATTACAATAACACGCAGTATGTCATTTGTCACTCAATAAACGTATCATCAACAAAAAAATATATAACAAATAATAAATAAATAATACAATTTTAAATCGCCTTCGAAAAGGAAACGCGTTTGCCTCAAATTGACATAAGACGATTTTGATTTGTCTGTTATTAAGAATTTTTATAACATTTCACCCAGAATTTAAAGTGTCAATATTAAAAAAAATGTGCAAGTTGGTTTCGATGCCTGTATAGAAAGAAACTATGCGATATTTTTTTTTATTTAATGATTTCTAATCACAAATTAATTTTAATGAAAATGTTTTTAGTTATATACAATGTAAGACATATAGACAGATGGTGTTTTTGCTCTTATGCACTTAAAACATAAATAAATTTTTTGCTAATGCTATTTTTAAGTCATCGTGATCAGTTTTATATTAGATTATCTATACATAAGTATATACTCGTATATATATATATATATATATATATATATATATATATATATATATATATATATATATATATATATATATATATATATATATATATATATATATATATATATATATATATATATATATATATATATATATATATATATATATATATATATATATATATATATATATATATATATATATATATATATATATATATATATATATTATAATTTGCAGGAAGATAATAGTAGAAATGATGAGACCATTTCAGCTACCGATGCCATTGACGCAATTGAGAAAGCATTATGCCTTAACGAACGCACTGTACTAGTACACTCTTTCCATAATTCTCCTCAAGATTCTTTTGTGCAAGATTTTTCTAGAATAACAGGTATTTTGTTTATTTTTATTCCTCACGCTGCATGCATTGCGTGGTTAGGTTAGGTTAGGTTATTTGTGATGCCCCCGTGGATTCGGCGCATCACACTCTGGCTGAATGCCCCGCTAGGGGCTATGCTGGATTGCGAGAGAGAGAGAGAGAGAAAGAGGCGTCGCATTAGTATATTGGTGGAGAGGGTTTCCGCTGGGTTTTAGTGGGTAGGAACGGTTTCTCACCGAAAAAAAAAGAAGAAGGTTAGGTTATTTGGCAGAACTCAACACCACGCTTTTACTCCACACCATAGCGAAAAAAATGAAAACATTAAATATTTCATTCCCTCGGGTGGGCATCGAACCCATCCATGCGCCACAACTAGCTTCAATTTCTTTCGCTACGCATTATTAACTATATTTTGTTTCTATTAACTTCATTGTTTATTTATGTTACATATGTTTAGGTATTAATATCTCAGATGATATGCCAGAAGATACTAATATCATGGACTTATGCCAGGATCCTGAAAAATTAGATGCATTTCGAGTGTACTTAAAAAATAAACATCATATATACTTAGACGATAATAATATATCATCAATAACTATTCAAACGTATGTATTGTGGTTTTTATAACAAAAACGTCAACAAATATCCATAAATATATTCAAGTATAAAGTTAAAAATTACTATCTTAGTATGTAGTCTATTTTATATGTTTTTATGTATTTATCATGTATTTTCTGTTTATATTTTTCTATTATGTATGTGTATTCTATGTAGTTTATGAGATAGTATTTGTGTAGGTTTATAAATAAATATTATTATTTATATTAATATCTCTATATGTAATTTTGTTGTATCTTTGCACCGCGCCATGCCCGTTCTTTTAAATTGTTTCTTTGGATTAGGTTGCCTGGAAGAGATCACTCTTAGTGATAAGGCCGCCTTTTCACATTTTTTTTTTATATGAATTTATTTGTTAATTTTGTAATTTTCTGGTGTGAAATAAAGAGTTTTTATGTTATGTTATGTTAAATATCTTATCTGTATCAGACGTATATTTAATAAAATCCTTTTTATTTAATTAATTTAACAGACTACATGCATTAGATGCCAAACTAATATCAAAAACAACAGATAAAGAAACTGAAGGTTTGTCGACATTTTTATCATATGTTGATTATGATGAACTTCTTTCCACCACAGAAATGGTGTTTTTACAAACACTTACTAGTGGTTCAGCAATGGTAAGTAATATTTTACGATTATTACAATATTTTAATAATAATAAAAACAAAAAACTACAGATACTGTTACACATTATCCTACCTCAAAGAGTTGCATTACAATAAATATGATATTTTAAAACTACTAAATACACTAAAATCTTTCACTAATCTTATATATTCATTTTTTTTAGCTAGCTACTTTCTTCTTTCCTATTACATCCTTATCAAGCTGAATACCTTTATGATACGTTTTTTTCTAATTTCTTATAGTTTATTATATTAAATATCAACTGCAGTATCATAATGATCTGTACATAAATAAAATCAAATAAATCAGCTTTACGCTGTATCCCGCACACAGCAGGGTAGGCAGGAACCTAGTGTTAAGACACTCCGTTCCCCACTTTCTGCCGAATTCTGGAGGCAATGCGTATTGAGTGGCAGAATTCAACGCCGCGCTTTGCCTCGTAGTAAATATTTCATCTCTTCGAGTGGGGATCGAACCCAAATCCAGTCGGTTTTACAGTGACACTTTGTGCCGCTGCGCCACGACTGGCCTCTTATCTGTACGTGTCCATTGTATTTTCTTAATAAAGTTAAATAAATATTTTAGCGTGACGATGAATTTGATGTCAACCAAACATTCTTATGCGTGGTGCCAGGAGTTGAAGGACTTCATTTGCGTTTCCAAACTTTGTGCGAGCGCCTCAAATTACCTGCCCTAGTACTGCAACCTGGTCTTGATAATCCTCATGAAACTATTCAGGAACTGGCAGATAGATATGCAAAGGTTTGTTGTGTTTTCTATATTATATATTTTCATTATCGTTTTTCTTCTTAAATATATAAATTTATAAAGTTTATTTAAATAAAAAACCACCTGCCTATGGTTCCGTACCAATTTCATGATTGGAAGTCAACGGGAAATACAACTTACAAAAACTGACAAACTTAAGTTTCCCGACGTATCCACTCATTTTGCATGAAATGAACTATAAATAAAGTTTCTTATGTTTTTGTACTGTAAGATACATACTTAACAAATTTCATAACGTCTACGGAAAATATTCACGAATTTCATACAAAATGCAGCTGAAACGATGCATAAATACCCGAAGGAACCATAGATTTGAATATTTAGTAATCATTTCAAACTTGTATACTATGTAAATATTTAATAGAAAAAGCTAAAAGTTATAGTAATATATAATCAATTAAAACTACAAGCACGTCCGTTCGCCTAAATAAAAAGAGAGGACGAAATTAACAGCTTGCCACGAAGAGGCGTAAACATGCGTTTTTGATCTTGTTTTTTTTCCGAAACTGCTGAACCAATTGACTTAAGATTTATATGTGATAACCTCTGAAATATGTGTTATCATACAAAACGAGAATCACTAAAATATAGATAATATATTTTGTAAATAATACGCCTAAATGAAAAAGGGAGCAATGTTTACTAAATACAAGAAAACATGTAAACACGAAGGGCGTAAATTATACTTTTATATTTTTAGATTTTGTAATTTTTCAAAAAGTGCTAATTCTATAAAATTTATATGGTACTAGCATTGAAACACGTGTTATACGTGCAATACAAGAATCACAAATTTCACTTTCATTTCAGAATCACAACATTCACAATTGGCTAAGAAATCACTGAATATATATACAAAAAAAACGTACAATAATATCATCATCTTTTTATCATAATATCATCTTTTTTTATAATAAACGTTTAAAAGAAAGACATATCATCTGATATTATATCATATTAGCTTCACACTATTCCGCACACAGCAGGGTACGCAGAGGGAACCTAGTGTTAAGACCTAACTTTCCGCCGAATTTTTTGAGGTGTTGCAAATGGCGGAATTCAACGCTGGGTTGGGTCAATTTACAGTCACATCCTTGTGCGTCACGACGGCCTCTTTCTGATATTAAATCACCATAATATATGTTTCTTCTTTTTCCATATCATTTAAAATAAAATAAATCAAAAATAAATCAGCTTCACGCTGTATCCCGCACACAGCAGGGTAGGCAGAGGGATTAGTGTTAAGACACTTCCGTTCCCCCACTTTCTGCCGAATTCTGGAGGCATTGCGTTTTGAGTGGCAGAACTCAACGCCGCGCTTAACCTCGACACCAGAGCGAAGAAATGGAAATATAAATTTAAGTAAATATTTCATCTCCTCGAGTGGGGATCGAACCCACAACCAGTCGGTTTTACAGTCACACCTCGTGCCGCTGCGCCACGACCGGGCCTCTCTCCATATCATTTATTTTGCAAATTTGACCTTTCTTATTTAAATTAAAATTGCCTACTTTACTTTTTTGCAATTCCTTGCCACTATACATTTTAATACGATAATTATACATTTCTGTTTTATTAAATCAGGTCCTCTTAAAGAAGACGAAATTAAAAAATAAATTCTATTTATTGGGATATGAAAGTGGAGTTTTAGTTGCTCTGGAAATGGCAGCAATTTTAGAAAACCAAGGTATTACATTTCCGTATAACTTTTATTCAAATTTATGACAAAAAATATTACTTTTTATGTTAAAGTCTGTTATAATAATTTCTTTGTTGGTAATTTTCACTGTTACTAATTTTCATTTTATATCAGGTATCACTGGTACTGTTTTCTGTATCGGTGGTTCTCCTAGTGAAATCCAAGCCGTCTTCGAAGACAAACTTAAAAACTTCAATACAAAAGAAGAATTGCAAAATGGTGTTTTGCGCCACCTATTTAGTTTGATCTCATCAGAAATTACAGATGATTTAAACAGAGTTCTCGGAAAAAATATATCATGGGAAGAAAAGGTGGCTTTGAGCGTCCACTTGATGAGTGGTCAAATCATGTACTCAAATCAATATGCTAAGGAACTTATCAAAGCATCATATGAAAGAATTGTACAAGCTCGCAAATATAAGGCTGAACCACGTCAACTTCGATCCAAGATTATATCTTTGCGACCATCTCTGCTATCACCTCATAATGACTACAATGACAACAACGTCCCCGCTTTGCAAAGGTACTCGCTACAAAAAGTTATACAATATCAATTAGACTCCCCCTTCGCATTTGCTGCACATAATTTACAGTGCAGTGCTATTATTAATCGCCACCTTGATGTAGATATTTTAGAAGCTTTCAACAATAAGAATCTTTGTGAAACTTACATTTTAAATGCTGATTCGTTTATGAGCAACGCTAACACCCCTAACGCTTCCGAAGAATATTGATTTTTTGTTTTAATTTTTATATTTATTATAATTGTGGTTATGAAATAAAGCAATATAAGTGCCTTCTTTGTTTCTAATGAAACATCTTTGAGTAATCTTTATTTGGTTTTAGTATAGTGTCAAAATATATAAGTTAAATCATCCCGCGCACAGCAAGATAGGCAGAGGGAACCTAGTGTTAAGACACTTCGTTCAGCGCTTTCTGCCGAATGCTGGAGGCATTGAGTGTTGAGTGGCAGAACTCAACGCCGCGCTTAGCCTCGACATCAGAGCGAAGAAATCGAAATAATTTATAAGTAAATATTTCATCTCGTCGAGTGGGGATCGAACCTACAACCAGTCGGTTTTACAGTCACACTTCCTGCCGCTGCGCCACGACTGGCCTCTATAAAATATATAAGTATCGTCTAAAAATATAAGTTATTAACTCCAAATGCATACTTTTATCAATTAACAATTTTACACTTCGAATTCTTCATTTTACACACCAAATTCGCCGTTTTAACGCTCAGGTTCATCCTTGAATACTGTAGAATTATCTGGAGCTTTTACTATTCTACTAGTTCGTTATGTATGGAGCCAATTCAGGAAAATATTACATACAGAAAGCATACCTTCTAATAAAGATAGAATGCAGTATTTAAAAATTGAATCGCTCATTAAAAGAAAGAACACAATAGATTTATCTTTCCTTCACAAATTATTGAAATATCAGTATAATTGTCCTAGCCTCTTGTCGTTATTTAAGTTTAAAGTTCGCTATAAAAGCCTTTGAATCCGGCCGGCCTAGAAATCCCGTAACACTTTTCACACCTCCAAGTTTATTAGAGATTTATACTCAAATTTTCTAGGCTGGCGTTTATATCATCTAGCATAATAATATTGTGCAAAAATAGGATTTTTTTTGGAAATCATTTCGTTAAATCACAAGTAAACTATAAAACATATTGTATCTATTTTCGTTATTTAAATTTGTAATTAACATTTTTGCACTTTTTCTTTTTGTTTAAGGACAATTTTTTATTGTAATTTACGTATTTGATTTTTAATCTTTTTCTCACATTAGCGTTTGAATGTGATGTTTATTATATATTTTTAGGGTTCCGTACCTTTAAAGAAAAAGGGAAACTTATAAGATCACTGTTCTCTGTGCGTCTGCATATCTGTCAAGAGCCTTTATCTCAGGAACGCTTGGAGATATCGAGTTAAAATTATATTCTCAAATTTACGGTCCCATGATTTCCAGAAAAAGTTTATATTTCTACATTTACTTAAAAAAAGATATGGTCGTTTATATAGCAAAAAACGCGTATTTCGACACTATAAATAGAATCAAAATTTATAGGGTAATTTCGGGTAAACTAGAATTATGAAATTTGGCAGCTAGCAGCTACAGATAGTACAAAATTAACATAATTAAATTAAATTAGCTTCACGCTGTATCCCGCACACAGCAGGGTAGGCAGCGGGAACCTAGTGTTAAGACACTCCGTTCCTCGCTTTCTGCCGAATTCTGGAGGCATTGCGTGTTGAGTGGCAGAACTTAACGCCACGCTTAACGTCGACACCAGAGCGAAGAAATGGAAATATAAATTTAAGTAAATATTTCATCTCCTCGAGTGGAGATCGAACCCACAACCAGTCGGTTTTGCAGTCACACCTCGTGCCGCTGCGCCACGACCAGTCTCAAAATTAAACTGAAAATTATATTTTTGTGGTTAAATCCTATAAAATAATAGCCTTAAAAGGGGAGGCAAAAGTTGATATCAAAGCCAAAGTTCAAGTGAGGTACCAGATGAATAAGCTCTGGCTAAGCTAAGCTTGGATTTCAGAAAGGCTCGAGACCTCCAATTTTTATACAGAACCCTCGGTGGACGAGCCTAACTCGCACTTATCCGGTTTTTTTAAATATCGGTGCGTAAATTATTACAGTACTATACCTACTGTACTTACATGATCAATAAATTCAACTCAAATTACTCTTGTACTGTTAAGAGTTAACGATTATATGAAACTGATAGTTGTTTTCCCCACCCCCCTTTTAATACAAAAATACATGAACAACATTGTGTTAAGTGATGAAAGGTAAAAAATAGTATTAAGTACAATTGGTTTCTTGTAAATTATTTAACTACTTTATGAATAACTTTAATCTCAAATATTTGAAACTACTTTCTTCAACACCACACTTTAATTCAATTTAAAAAGATAAGAATTTAAAACAAACATCTTGAGTTCTTGTGCCTATATTTTTTTAAGATTCGGCTACTACTAATGGCTATAAATGATTTATGCTTCATATTTTTTTTGCCTACTGTACAATAAAATTCAAATAAAGAGCACACCATATAGACAGAAATACCACACGATGTAGTTTGGCATGCCGCATCAGTTTTAACTCCCTTTCGTTAATAATTAATTCCCTTCATGTACGTAGGTTTCATTTAATCTTCAAACAATTAAATCTTTAACTCGAAACTGTATTATAATAACCATGAATGTAAAAAGAGCACCGCTTACCTGGAAAGTTAACATAATATATTATTGTCCTAATAAGTCTTTCAGACATGAGATGATTCGTCAGAATGATAGAATGACACTGTGTCAAGATAGTTTCATAAAAAAACTTTTTTTTTTTCAGAAAAATTTTGTCAATTATAACAACTTAGTCTCTCTTTTGTATAGCTTCTCTCGTGATGGCTATGACTTTTATGTTTAATCGTCTCATATTATTGCACAAAAGTGCCAAATTAGAATGTTATATTAACACTATATAATATTAATTTTAATTTTAATATAATAATGTATTGAATTATTATATCACTTACAACCACTAGTTGCTGCCTTGTAAACGGAAACATTCCAAGAGGAGAAATTATAGGAACCTTGTAAATTACGAGCTCATCAGAAAATTTACATAATTCTTTTCTTAACTTCTTGTTCGAAGCATATATAAGGTGGCTCATCGTAACTTTAAGAGTCTCCAACTGGAATATTGGCCATAGATAAATGAAATGAAAAAAAAGTTACCATAAACAAAACTAATAGATAACTCTTACCTTCACCTGAGTCTGGTGACATGGTTCGACAAATATTAATATCGTAAACCCCCTGACCATTATCCAAGTTATTTCTAATACATTATCCTTAAAAAAAGAAATTGTGATGTTTCCTGTGACAGAAATATAACACCATATTTACTATAGTTTATTATAATGAAAGTTACATTATTTAATTAATAGTGGACTTTTGATTTTTTGGTTATCCATACTGTATTTCGTGTGACACAGTTTCGAATAGATACCAATAACGTAAACACCTACTACTACAAAAATATTACTAAGCGTTGTAACTGTTTTTCGGGATTGACACAAGTTTGCCTCATTGTCAATAAGAGTGCGCACATTCCACACTGTGAAAATCATATTACGAGGTTTATTGTTGTTTTTATGTTTATATTATTTTTGACCACGTTTTGGGTGATGCAGAGACATCCGTGGTTACTACCTCTAAATATGGTGGAATAAGCCTTTTTTAGGACACCTTTTCTAATCCCCTCCCCGGATTGCTGGTAGCAGGTCCTCCCTGAATGGGGCTGCTACATCACCGTGGGAGCTGCCGAATCACATTGTTAACTCAATGCAATGCAAAACGACCATCTTCCGTGCAGACACCAGATAAAGCCTAGCCGGCACCATGACTAGGACTCTCTACCTCTGTCCATAACTTAATAAGATCTACAAAGTCAGCAACAGCATATTTGTATCTTCTAAGGATAACATACAGTGAGCATATCTCTGTCTAAAAATAGTAATTTGAATATATTTTTTTATTGTGAGAGATGTTTGTCCATAAAGGTCCTTATCCTTTAAAATACTTTATTATTTTTTTACGTTGAACGAAGATAAAATTTGCTCTTTCCACTATTTTGAAATTACGAATAGTTTTAGAAAAAAACACATTTAATTGTTGACACATCATGCCGGCATCACTTACTCTCAGCATATAAATAAGTATATTAATTGTCTTGGCCATTTGATGTTGATCAAAATGTCCTTCACATGTTACAAAACATTACATTACCAAAAAATCCTTGCTATGAAACGGTTCGCCGCCCGCCACGCGTCCCCTTGCGTCCTCCGTGCCCCGCGCCCTTTTGCACTTTTAGTTTTAATACTTTTAAATATTTATTTTACGTTGATAATTAGGTTAAATACCGTATACCTAAATATTTTTCCTAAAATACAACAAATTTTGCGAGCAAAATCCAGTCTGTTCGACTGCCGCAAGGCAAGATTCACGTCCCGCAGAGGACGCCCTTACCGCCGTCAGCATACTTACAAGCAGCCACATAGTGATTGCAAATTTTTCAGAGACAGAGAAGCCTCTTCCCTAACCACCCGGTGTCGCTGTAAAAGCCAGTAGGATTAACAACATAAAGTTCAAGTTCGAAAAAAAAAGCGAGTAAAATCAAATAAAGACCCAATAGACTTAAATTACTTAATGATGCCGTCGACACAGTGGCACAAGCGTGTGACTTTAAACGCAACAGTTGTGAATTCAGTTGCCACTTTGGAAATAAAGATATAATTTTTAAGAAAATCTTTAGTTTTCAATTATTGTTTGTGTGATGACAGAAAAAACATTGACATTATATGATTATAATATAGACCGAGATTTCAATATTTAATAGTCTCCAATATAAGTTGAATCTTTTTCAAGCAGCCACGTAGTTCTCGCAATTTCTGTAGGAAAGATGACAATATATAATCTATATTTTAACCCGGAATATTTGCGGAATTTATGTGGGAAAAAATACGTTTGCAGTGCCCAATTACAGTTTACCTAGACAAATAAGAAATAACTGAACATTTTTTTTATTAAATATGACAATTCTTGCAAGCAAAATAAAATCAATTCCCAAAAGAGTCTAATTATTTACTGCATAACAGTATGGATAACCAAACTAAAAAAATAATCCATTTTAGGGTTCTGTACCTGAAAAGGAAAAAAAACGGAATGCTTATAAGATCACTTTGTTGGCCGTCTGTCTGTCTTTAATTATCATTATAAATGCATAACGCAGGCCAAAAAAAGCGAGATTGACCTGATGCCGAACTGACTGACGGAGTAGAAGCTTGCCCTTAGGGTCGCCAAGACATAGCCGATTACATCCTTCGCTGAGCCTGCAGGGCCAGCAGGTCCCCTGGAGCAGCAGAACGACTACCTGAAAGTTGTTTTTGCAGAAGACTTTCGATGACAGGGCAAGTCAAAAAAGCCGCCAACGCAGCGAGGACCACAATGTTCCTGCTGTGACCACTCTTTAGATCCCACCTACCCCTAAGAACGAAACTATGGCACTACAAGGCGTGAGTCAGGCCTTATCTTACCTGCGCCAGTACCAATCAACGAGGAATCCTGCAGGTGTGGTCCAGAACTTCACTCTCCGGCGAGTGACCCAGGCACTATACTACGTGAGGAACACCACGCTTCACCGCAACCTAAAAATAGAAAGGGTCCAACTCGGGTCCTATGGGTCGGGTACTACGCGCTGATGTATTGTGTTACCTGCACCTAAGGAGCATCACCCAGTGCACACCCGCACGCCAGAGGTCAGGCGTTGTCTTCCGAGTGACTTTCTATCCTTTCCCGAATCCGACTCACAGTCATCCGAATCGACACACAAGCAGTCACCTCAATCGCTGGTCACTTAAGCTTGACATTCCTGACTGAGGGTCACAACTGAGCTGACCGCTCGGGTGGCATTTGATCATCTTTCCAATCTCACCAAAAATCTTCTCCCTGTATCTGCTCTAGGGCAGGTACACATTCCTAAGGCCAAAGGGCCCCTAACGACGCACCCATTATGATGGGTGCCGCTTGAAACCACGGCCCGAAGGCCAACGCCCTGATGCCGTTCCCCAGCGCCAGAAGAAAGGAGCTGGACGAGAGAATGCTTCAAAGCTAGCTCTATAGTAAAGTAGGTTTAAAAGCAATTAATTGGAGCTCTCTAATTAATTATAATGTATTATTTCAGCGCAACATACTTGGTTTCATCTTTCGTTTAAGTATTTTTAGATAAAATAATAGTAGGTAGACGAGAACTTGGATTGTTTGTGTTTACAAACAATAACAAACATTGAACATTGAAGGGTCGGGAAACATTATGAGGAAGGACATCGTATAAAGGACGGATTAGCTTAGGGCAACTGAAAGAGATGTGAGGAGAGGAACCGTCGTCTAGGCTTCATTCACACCTGACCCTGATCTTAGCTAGGTGTAGAGGTGTATGCATGTCCAAGGTGCAAGCGACAAATAGTTAATATAATCCTCCGTTCAGTAAATCTTTAAGAAAAAAACCAAGGTCACCTGGGGATATTACGTTGAATAGCAGCACAATACTTACCTATCTGAAATTTTGACAATTCCCAGAATTCAGTCATACATCCAAGTGAGTTGGTGCAAAAGACAACAGATCCTGGGCCGAAATAAAAAAGTAATCTAAATTACCACACTGCATGGCTATTTTGGCGCAAGAGTGCAGATTCATTCCCACTTATTCCAGAATGACCTGGAATCCATGCCGAAGTAACATCCAAGCCCATTAGATGGCATGAGTACAGTTCTTCACGAATCCTTAAAATAATTGAAGACCTTAATTTACTATGAAATGGATTTCCCTTTACAGCTAATATGCAGCTGACTCATTAAGTCAGTACAAATAATAGTCTGTTTAAAGTCATGGAATATAGGATCAGATGGAAAAGATGATAAGGGATTAGGAAGAGAAGTAAATTTAAGGAAACTATTGAGCAAGTATGGAAGGTGTCCGTCTCGAGGGATGAAGTCCGCTAAATCAGATAGCTTAGACCATAGGGGATGGGAAGACAGCTGTAACATTTTACCAACAAACAGACAAAAAGACAGGAATTATCGACGGATAGGAAAAGATGGATCTACACATTCCACCTGCAGTGCGTTAGTGGGGGAAGACTTCATTGCACCTATTATAATTCGTAGGCATTTCTATTGAATTTTGTTTAGTTTTTCAGTAGCAACTTTGTTAACGGAGTCTAGAACAAATAACCCATAGTTAATGTGACTACGGATTATGGCATTATACAGTAATTTTAGAGTATGGTAAGGTGTGCACCCCACCACACACCAGACACAGCTCTTGAAGTGATGCTGCTTTCATATTTTTTATTGACATGTTCAGCATGGGCAATTCTGTTCAGTTTTTTATCAAGAATCATGTTTAAGAATTTAACATTTTCTACTAATTGAATTGTACTACCGCAACAATATTGAAAATAAGGAGTTAATCTCTTTTTTAAAAATACTAACGCCAAGCACTATGCTACTGATAGTGCCAAGCCACGACCAGAAATCCACTGGTTTAAATAGTGTAAAGCAGTATTTAAGCGATCAGTTATGTCCTCCACAGATTTTGAGCTGTAGTAAAGAACGATGTCATCAGCATACTGAAGGAAGGATGTTATAAAAGCTATTGACAAACAATTCGAGGTCATGTGTGTATGAATTATACAACAGAGGACTGAGAGCTGAACCTTTGAGAGGCAAACCTTTCCAGACAAGTCTGGGAGGTATAGTAAGCAGCGGATGTTTTACAGATATTGATCTACCGGTCAGCAGATTACATGTGAAATGAACCATCCTCGGCGGAACACTCAGCTGGTGCAATTTCTGCCTGAGTATCGGAAGACGAACATTATCATGCGCAGATGCAACATCTAGAAAAACACCAACCAAATACTCTCCTTTGGCATATGCTCGTCGAATGTCTGTAGTAAAAACACTGAAACTTTCTGTGAAACTTAGCCCTTTTCTGAAGCCAAATTGAGAGGGTGCTAAGATATTTCTGCTTTCCACTATCCTCTCCAGACGATTTTTTAAAAGCCGTTACATAATTATTGATATCGCAAATGCTAGGGCAATGGGTCTGTATGAATTAGGATTAGAGGGACATTTTCCAGGTTTTAGGATCGGAATAACATTTTGGAACTTCCAAGACGAAGAAGAAGAAGAAAAACAAGCATCCATTGCATCCAAAGATTCAATCAATGGGGGAACAAATAAGTCACAAGACGATACAAAGGGAGGAGCCAGTTTGTTAGCAAAATCATTATACCACAAAGAGGGATTATTGGAACTAGGACTGGGACTATTGTTAAGAGAACGGCGAAGTCTCCTAACATTTATCTACACAAGGGAACAAGGAAAACGAGGACTAAGGAATTCACAAAAAATAGGACCAACCAAGTTTTTTCTTTTTCCCGGTCAAGTTTCTAAACTTCGCATCTCTTCGCTTGTACTTAATGTAATTCTTCATAATCATACAGGCTGCATATGACTTCTCGACAGATTTACGCCGATCGACAGAATCAGAGCATTCCTGATCCCACCAGGGATTGAAATACATCCAATTCTGAATGGAGTGTTTTTAGGGATATACAAGTCAGCTGCAGATAAGATGGCAGAGACAAAACAATCATAGCAAAGAATGGTATTCTCAAAATTACCGGACTCTCATCTCTCTCATAAGATTGCTCAACATGTAATCCACAGAGTCGGCATACTCATTCCAGTTGGCTTACTTTAAATTATATTTAGAGGAAGAATTAAGAGGGGGAGCAGACGGATGCCTCTTATGCATAGAAAGGAGTATAGGGAAATGGTCACTATCATGGGTAGAAGGAAACATAGACCATGATAGCTGTGAAGCAAGAGAAGGAGAAGATAAAGAAGAGGTCAACGGTAGTCCTAGGATTCTGATTAGGATTAACTCTACGAGTCGGAGAGCCATCATTGAGAATGCAAAGAGATACATCATCAATCATGTCTACCAACGAAGAAGAATATCCATCACAGTAATAACACCCCCACAAAGAGTGATGAGTGTTAAAATTCCCCACATAAATAAAATATTCGATATTTTATTTATGTGGAGGAATTGGCCAAATTTAATGGCTTTAATGGAAGCTGCAGAGTCTGGAGTTTCCCTCGACACATACACTATAAAAGGGCTTTTATCCGTAACTAGGTAGGATTTAGTACTTTCAGATAGGGAAGGGTGAATGTATAAATTTTGGATTGATGGAGTAGCAGTAGCTGGGTCAATAATTGTTGTTTTTAATTAAATTTTCATTATGGGAAGGTGTGTCATCATCTTGCCTTTTACTTGATGCCGTTTGCTGATCACATATGCCACCACCAGGATCAGGGGGATCAGGCAGATGGTCAGCATCTATTTTAAAATTAACTAACCTAACTTACCTTATAACTTATTTAATTACCAAAACACCACAAACACTAACACAAACCTAACACTTTAATAATACAAATCTTTTAAAAAAAAACCGAAATTTCCATTAAAAATGTACGACAAAAAGCACTAAAAAACGAAACCCTCACTAACACGTGTGTTAACCAAAACAAACGTCAGCAAAGTCCTTTACAATAATCTGCGTAAGAGTAACCGGCAACGCTATCAACTTGACAGCTGTCACTCTCTAGTAATAAGAACAGGTCGAAAACAATGTTATTTATCAAATATAGTCTACATTATGTTCCAAAGATGTTAAAAAAAATAAACTTTAGCTTTCATACCTTCAGCCATAAAAGACGATGTTATAAGAAATAGAGCATCCATAACATCAATTAATTTATATGCAAATATGCTTAAGATGAGAACTCCCTCTTGTTTTTCAATTTTCTTAATAAGTTGACATACAGAAATATACGTTTTATATAGTCTTCGCATTGTAACGTATTCCCTATTTAAAGTTTTATAGTCTAATGAATCTAAAAAATACAGAATACATTATACCAAATCGACGTAGAGACTAAAAAAATTACACTAAAACTATTATCTATTTAGATTACTAAGATATCCATAAATTTTGTCGAGCTTCATGATCACTTATTCCCTAGACTGCTTTATTTTAATGAATGCAATCCTTAATTGGTGCACCGTATATTTATTAATTATACGACACATTCAATGACTTTAGTCAGTGCATGTAACTGTCAAATTGATGTAGAGCATTTTTAGTCGGTTCATTAAATCTATTATCATTGTCATCATCATCATCTATATCATTATAATCATTGTCATTGTATTAATCATCATAAGTCTATGTCTCCAATGCTCGACACCTCAATGAGGTCTAACGAAATACGAATGTCGAACTTCAGCTTTTCGCTTTGTACTATTGCACCCCACTTTGGATATCACGTATCGCTAGATATACTTACCAGAGGTAGTCAAAGCTCATAAACACTAATACTTACTATATAACATAACTTTGAACGGCAATTCTTGTAAGCGCTTACTGAAAACGTCTATGATGTTGTCTACTAAACACACGATAAACGTGAACCTGAATTGCATTAGTATTGCACATTGGTACCATAGAAAGTAAATGACATGTTTTAGGAGAACTGACACTAAAAAAAAAATATTACAAAATAACATTCATAATGGCAATGTTTTATTAAAATATTATTCTTGTTTATAATTGAATAAAATCATACAGAATTATAAATTTAAAATCTTAAAGCTCACAATGGCCTAAATTAGCAGTTACTCTATAATCGCCTAAACACTTATTGGTATAAATAAAAAAAAAACTCTGAATTATTTCTTCAAAGTTTTTATATGTTTCCTATTAGTTACTTACCATCCTTGTGGTTAATTATAATATCTTGTATTATGTCGATCATGTAAATAGATCCAATAATACCTATGCTTGACAATAGGCCCACTACAAATAAATTTGCATATTTGATCTTGACATTTGTAAAATTGCTGTTTAATTCCTGATGTAGCTTCAAAAACATAGAAGGACATAACATATGAGATATTTATTTATAAATTTAAAAATTAAATAGATTATAGATTCTGATAACATATCATATGTTTTATATTAAATAAAAAAAATCACGTTACAATTACATAACAAACAATAATTAATATAAAAACCAATTAGGTGATTTTTTTAGGAGACCAATGAAAAAAATATAAATTAAATTTGAATAATAACATAATATAAAAAAAATAGTCATCAACTAAAAGTTATATTTAATTTAAATTTAAGCCAGGAGATAAAAGATAAACAAATAAAAAAAACATATTTTATAGATTACGATTAATGGAGCTTAATATTGTATTGTTAGCGTACTCGTGTAAAAGAGGGTAGATTTAGGTGGAAAATAACTATAAAAGCAATGGAATTGTGTCACTCGGGGGCACTCGCTTGTAAGTGAGGGCCCCTATTGGAAGGAAACTAGTGTGAAGAGTTGTTAGTAGGTGATACATATCACTTATTGCAATTACATAGTATCTCTTTCAAAATAGTTTACAATCATATAGACGATGTGTGTTTTTAACGTGTTTCTTTAAAAACGTTACCCGCTTCCGATTTCTAACAGTATACTAATTAAAAAAATCTAAGGATTTATCGTTGTCTATAGAACTTACTAATTAACTAGCAGTGCCCGTGAATTCGATCGCGCATATCGTTTATCTATATATTTATTTGTCTGTTTGTTTTTTTTAGCTTCACACAGCAGAGTAGACAAAGGGAACCTAATGTTAAGACACTCCGTTCCCCACTTTCCGCCAAATTTTGTAAACATTGCGTGTTGAATGGCGATCAAACCCACAACCAGTCGATTTTACAGTCATACTTTGTTCATGCGCCACGACTGATTTTGTCTGTTTGTCTGTGGCTATATTTGATTTCGACGTTCACATCTGATGTAGAAATGTAGTGTTCCAACTAAAGTAATAAGTGATCGTCTCTTTCCATTGACATATTATAAAAATTCAATATGCACCTATTTTATTAAACAATGTTAATAAGAGCTTTGAATTGTTGTTTAGATTTATTGTAAAAAATAGATAATTGCGTAAAAAAGAACGAGAGATATCGTTCTTTCTCGTTCGGTTATGTTTTGTATGAATGAAAATAAAAAAGTTGCATACAAGTTTTAGAAACAGTTTTTGTATGTTTTACAGTATTACATTTTATCTCATGCTAAAATGAATAGATTATAGTATTTTTATTTCGAAATTGTATCCATAAATTTAACGTTATTTAGTATATTTCTTTAAAAATGTACACGGAACATTAAACATGTAGTATGTTCTATTTATTACAGACGGTGCTCCTATTCTCTTATAATAATGTAAGTAAAAAAAAAGTAAAGTAAAGCCACAATGTAAGCAAAGCCATAATGTAAGTCCTATGAAAATATTGTGTTGCCATCTAATTATTAAGCAGAAATATAATTAATTATTATGTGCGAAAGAAACATATCAACAAATCTAATCCAGATTCCTGTAAATTTGAATGTGAATAGCATGTTTGAAAATAATTAGATAATAGCTTCTGGCGTTCCGTTCTCTCAACCTAATCTACTAGAGATATGAGGAATATATAGGAAAAGATATTTGACTTACCTTGTATATTATATTCATATATTCAACTAAGGCGAAAATTTTTTTATAACATTCAAAAGCGTAAGGACACACAATCCCACAAAAAAGACTGATATGGATTACATGAATTACAAAAGAAATTCCAGTACGTACACGTATATCTTTGTCATTGTCAACGAAAATTGTGTTATATGTTATAGATATCATATATGTTGTAACTGCAAAAAAAGAATTCATGAAATAATGTTCACACTTATATACTTGGATTTTATATATATATATTTTTTTGTGCTAATGTTCAAGTATGGTCAAGCATACCAATACATATAAAGTATATGTAAACGTGACCAAAGTCCAAAAAAAACCATAATTTATAAGAAACGATGTTTAATAAAATGTTATATCATTAAAACAATTTGATCATTACTTTGAATAAAACAATGTAATTAGAAGTTATTTTAATGTCGAAAGCTTCATATATCCTTGTTAGAATACAAACATTATTGGCCCCTGATGACTTAAATTTTTCTTCTCCTCACGCAAATTTTCTAAATGTAAATGTATAGTAACTTTTTTATTTCCTGCTTTGTAGATAGTTTTTTTTTTAACCCTTCTATTAAGCTTGTGATTGTAATTTAATTTTTCGATTCAACGGAGTCTGACGACTGATTCGTTGTTTCTTAAATATTTACATAAGTTCTTGGTGTGAAAGCGGCAAATCTTGGATAATCACCATCCACCCATAAATTAATTTGTTTACTTCTTCTTTATACCTACTGATGATTAGTTCAGGGTCTGAGGATCCTTGGTTTTATGTGGTAAAAAAACTACACAGCTAATTTCAGACGAATTCTAATAGCAAAATTGAACAGCTTCCAAATGTCTTTGCCAGAAAGCTCGTTATTTTATCTCATTTCGAAGTGCAAACGATCAGCTTGTGTAGTAAACATTAAATGTTTGAATGACTCCCTGATCCATTGGTTAAAGCAAGCTGGTGTTTGTTGGCAAAAATACAAGTTCCACCCGTGGATCGCAATTAATTGGAGTTTTAGGAGGATGGAGAATTCCTTTTAGATTCGGCTTCAGAAATAAAATTATAAATAATGTCTTCAAAAAAAGTAGTTGTCACCCATGCTTTTGCATTAAATTTCGAAATTATAGGCAAGTCATCTTAAGATTTTAACGTCCTCTTGTCGTCATCGTCGTCTTGATTTAAGAGAGACTGTTGGATTTTCTAAGGAATAAACTAACAGAAGTTTCAATTTACAATCACCAGATGCATTCGTACCAACTGTCACTGTAAATCGACTAAGCCAGCCGTTACAAGCTTTAAACTCTTTATTTATGTCCGCCTTCTCAGCTTCTTTTTTTAGTTTCTCGAAAAATCTGCTTAGCTTGAAAGTTGACTGTTTTGAATTTATTGGATTGTAACACCATAATTGTAATATTTTTTCCATCTGCGCGATTATTATCGCAAGCTTTAATTGTTTGGGGCCAGTCGTGGCGCAGCGGCACGGAGTGTGACTGTAAAACCGACTGATTGTGGGTTCGATCCCCACTCGAGGAGATGAAATATTTACTTAAATTTATACTTCCATTTCTTCGCTCTGGTGTCGAGGGTAAGCGCGGCGTTGAGTTCTGCCACTCAACACGCAATGCCTCCAGAATTCGGCAGAAAGTGGGAAACGGAGTGTCTTACAAAGTTCCCTCTGCCTACCCTGATGTTTGCGGGATACAGCGTGAAACTGATTTTTTTTATTTGTAAAAGTTACGATATATCGTGATGTTTATGAATACTCGAATTTGAAGATTGAATGCCTTTCGCAACTTCCGCAATATTTTTTTTACGTTTTATAATCATTCGGACTGTTAATTCCGGTAGATCAAATTTCTTTGCGAATTCACAAATCTTTGTTTTCAATTCAAAGTCTTTGATAATATTTAGTTTACACTCCAAAGACAGTCTGAGTTATTTCTTGTTTGGTTCAAATGTATCGTTATTTGCAAAAGTGGATGACATAATTAAAGATTTAAAGCGGAACATTTTCAATCTTATCGTAAACCAAACACTAGCTCCTGCTAGCTCTGTCCTCAGAGTGGGGACGCCAATACGCGCGGCGGTCATCAAGGAAAACCGCGTAACGAGATATCATAATATAATAACATATATGTGCCCAAATATTTTCAGTGCATGAATGCATTGAAAATCACATTTTTTACATTTTTTAAGGTGAATCTTGTCGAACGTAACCGTGAAAAAAGTTATAAAAACGTAAAAATTTTCACGGAAATTATTTTCACGTTATGCATGATGTAAAAATAATTTTGTTAAAAAATCAAGCTGTACTGGTTAATTAGAATGATGAGAAAGAAAAGCTCTACTTTAATTAATTAATTTCATATTTAAAATAGTAGAAACATAATATAGAAAAGTAACTTACTTAATGAACTAAAAAAAATAAAACTCATAATAGCATAACGCCGACTAGGAGATATATAATAATGGCTAGAAGATGTTTTTATATAATGTAATGTTGCTGGTGCAATGCCGTACAACCTCCATATGTAAAATATTTTTATCAATTGACTAGGGATGACACTTTCTTCTTTTACTTCATTTCTTATTAGCTGTAATTTCTACATATTAGAATAATACGTAAATTAAACAAAATAATTACTGCTGTTGATAGTAAATAATAATAGTTAAAAATTTAGAAGCTGGGTGCTTTTTGCCACAAAGGGTAGACAAAAACTGGACCTAGTGACAATATACTCCATTTTTCAGTTTCCGCCCGAATACAAAATATTTTATGTTTACTTGGACTGGAATTCAATTATTTTTTTAAAATGTTTTATTGACATCGAGTCATGTTTTTTCGTGTCGATCATCGACTTATAAGATAAATCAAATCAGCTTCACGCTGTATCCCGCACACAGCAGGGTAGGCAGAGGGAACCTAGTGTTCAGGAACTCCGTTCCCTACTTTCTGCCGAAGTCTGAAGGCATTGTGTGTTGAGTGGCAGAACTTAAGGCCGCGCTTAACCTCGACACCAGAGCGAAGAAATGGAAATATAAATCTAAAGCCGTTGCGGGGCGAGTTAAAACAATCTATCTCCGTTCGAAATCGTAACATAAAATTCCACTATGAGCTCTACTTTACATTTAGAAAAATTGATAAATGGGGATTCCATTGTCACCATAAAAATCAACAAAATAATTCTATTGAGTAGTACACGTCCCAACTATGTCGTGATTGTTAAATATGTATTAATTGTTAATTAACAAGCAATTATTAGACATACCTTCATTATCTTAGTTTTCTATATATCGCATAACATTAAAGCACTGATGCAGGCGACGCAGCTGTCGCATTTATTATAATTCATATAAACAATATCAATCGTTTGCTTTTAGATTAAAATGAAGATAAAAATTCGAAAGCATTACAAATGCTTCTGATGCAATCTTGATATTTTATCTACTTTTTAAATAGACGCTAACGTTACATTGTAACATTGTAATTAAAGCTCGGATATAAAATAATAGTACTACTACTAGTAAATAATGATCCAGTACCGATACATACAATTATTTTTATTCTTTTAACGTTTGTATTGTGTATTTGTAATCTGCATAATATAACTTTACTTTTACTTTTTGCTGTAGTCAAATACAGGGTGGAAGAGTCAGTACCACTTTAAATGAAACCACAGTTTTAACTACTCTATAAAAGCCTAATACTATTAAAAAAAATATTCCCAAAAATGAAAAAGTGATTTTTTCAAACAAAATAATAATAAAATTATTGTAATATAAAACGCCATTTGCCAACACATTTGTCGACGCACGCACACATAAACCTATCAAAGGGAAACCGTCGCATACGTCTCATTCCGAATTCCGATTCATAAATGAAGAACTGAACTGAACTGAACTGAAACCGCCGTATACGCCTCATTCCGAAATCGTGTCGTAGGTATTGGCGGCAAAGTTCAAAGTTGATTAACCTTTAGTAGTATTTTTGTAGTAGTATGTTTTTAAGTTATTGGTATCTTATGCGTAACTGCGTCACACGAAATACAGGTATATAAACATCGTGAAATGAAAAAACTATCCTACGTCTAAACTGTTGAGATTTTAATCAAGATAATTAATTTAATTAAGTATGGGTTAAATATTTTACCCTATATGCTGTTCCCGTAAAAGGAGCGCTGAAACTTCCACCCTGTATATATTGAAACGTTAATTACCATCAACGTTGTCTACATCAACTGAATCTTTAAGTTAATAATAAATAATATTTGTCGTCTTCGCATTTCGTTATTCTACTACGATATTTTTTGACAACTTCATTTGTTAAATGATATTGATCTTTATCAGAATCTGTAGGGCAGGGTAATTATCTTCAAATTATCTATTGATATTTTTTTTTATTTCTGATTAAACTCTTCTTTTACATAAAATATTTGCTTGAAAAGGAAAATAATCGTAACTAAAGGAGTCTCCGGTCTATGGCCGAAGTGCCTCTCTATCGTTTGTTCCGCACTCTCGCTTGCACGCTCGGCTCAAGCGGAACGTGACATCGAGTCATGTTTTTTCGTGTCGATCATCGACTTATAAGATAAATCAAATCAGCTTCACGCTGTATCCCGCACACAGCAGGGTAGGCAGAGGGAACCTAGTGTTCAGGAACTCCGTTCCCTACTTTCTGCCGAAGTCTGAAGGCATTGTGTGTTGAGTGGCAGAACTCAAGGCCGCGCTTAACCTCGACACCAGAGCGAAGAAATGGAAATATAAATTTAAGTAAATATTTCATCTCCTCGAATAGGGACTGATCCCACCACCAATCGGACCAGTCGGTTTTGCTGTCACACCTCGTGCCGCTGCGCCACGGCTGGCCTCTGACTTATAAGATGTTATAAAAAAGGTATGTATCATATATACAGAAGTATCTGTAATAAAATCGTAACGGATCGGTGTCTGTACATGGAAGATATATGAGAATACATGCTATTAGGAACCATTATTAATGTTATAGAACCCAAAACAATGATTTTTTAAATTTCTGTTAATAAATATATTGTTGAGGCCGGTCGTGGCGCAGCGGCACGAGGTGTGACTGCAAAACCGACTGGTTCTGGGTTCGATTCCCACTCGAGGAGATGAAATATTTACTTAAATTTATATTTCCATTTCTTCGCTCTGGTGTCGAGGTTAAGCGCGGCGTTGAGTTCTGCCACTCAACACGCAATGCCTCCAGAATTCGGCAGAAAGTGGGCAACGGAGTGTCTTAACACTAGTTTCCCTCTGCCTACCCTGCTGTGTGCGGGATACAGCGTGAAGCTAATTTATTTTTTTTTTTTTTAAATATATTGTCTGTTTGTCTGTGCGATGGTCCACGCTAATCTCAGAACTAGTTTAACCAATATAAATGCAGTTTTCACTATTAGATACACATAGGGTTTGTTTTATTACAATCGGTTCATAAGTAAAAAAGCTATATCAACTTAAACTACTTAGTTCGATAAATTTGCTAATTGCTGTAACAGTTATTTTTATCTTATATGAAAAATTGTAATAAATTGTTTAATGTAATTTTGTCAGCAGATCAAATCAGCAGTTACGGCTGTGCGTGCGTCTTACCCCAGTCAGTCAGGTACATGTCCTTTTATATATATAATTAGGAATCATGTTAGAAACTTAATAAATAAAAACAATACAACAAATAGTAAAGTAACAATTTGGTATAAATGCATTTAAACAAGTACAAAACTTAAATTAAGGAACATAATTATCACATAACATAATATAAATCAATTAACATAAAGTACTGATCGTTATTGTTACCGCTCGTACATCCTGACATATTCCTCATATGTTGGAAGTGATAAATAACAAGAGGGTAGTCGTATTGAACAAACAATAAATGTGGACGGTAGTTGCAACTAATATTATTTACGGACTTTAAATGATGAAAAGCATGGATGGAGCAGTGCCTGGGACTTGCGACCACAGGTGTAGGCTTCAGGGTACGCTTTCCGATATATCAACACTCGCCTTCACTGCTCCAGCCCAGTGCAATTACAAATAGGTGTTAACCACATTCATAATTACGATAATAATTGATTAACTAAATAATCAATTATCCGAATAGTCGAGGTTAGTCAGTGGCAGAGTACTAGTAGTACTCTGAACCACACCAGAGCCATGACTGGCTGTACAACGCCCGTGCAACCTTTTATATCATCGTTCACAAATAAATTGCAGGGTAGACTAATAATAATTGATGACGCTATCGCGTCATAGTGGCGTGATGGGTAGATATCGTATAGAAATCTATAAGTAACCAACATAATATTCCCAATATTAAATAGCATTCCTAACTATATAGATTACATCAATAAATTAGAATACATGTTTAATTTGCATGTGCTGTTTCAGTTTAAAATTTAAAGTTATTTAAGGACTAACAATCATTATAAATAATAGGATATTTAAAATTCATGAATACGTACTGAATTACAATCACAACGAGATAAAAAAATGTTATTATAGAAATAGTAACACGCTTCCTGCAATTTTCAATAACTCTAAAATTAATTCTACTGTAATAATCTGTGTAATTTTCATAATAACTTCCCGAGCGCTTTTCATTAAATAATTAGAAAAAAGAAACACATATTCATATATATGAGTACCTAGTGTAGAGTTTATCTTTTATTTTTTAAGGTTTCCTACTTCAAGAATTAAAAACGGACCCAGATTATTAATGATATCTCACAGGCAGAAACTGCTTATAACTTTTTTTTTCTGTTTCTGGTTTTCTCCATCAAACTCTCTGTTAACTAATTTGGTAGACAATAATAACCCACTTATTAGTTGACGGAAGGGCAATAATGCAAAAAGATATTTTTTGCCTTTCGTTGCTACTACGTAATTTATCGTTATTTGATAATTGTTTCAAATCAGAATCAGCTTCACGGTTTATCCCGCACACAGCAGGGTAGGCAGAGGGAACCTAGTGTTAAGACACTCCGTTCCCCACTTTCCGTTGAGTTCTGGGGGCATTACGTGTTGAGTGGCGGAACTCAACGTCGCCCTTTGGCTCGGACACCAGAGCGAAGAAATAAAAATATAAATTTAAAATAAATATTTCATTTTCTCGAGTGGGGATCGAATCCAGTCGGTTTACAGTCACACTTTGTGCTCTACGCCACGACTGGCTTCATTAATAATTGATAATTGCTTAATTATAATAATCCAAACAAAAATTATAAAATGTTTTTTTTTCATTTAATTTTAAATTAAGGAACCAAAATAGTAGGTACAATATGTACGTTTGTTACATTTTTAAATTCCAAATATGTTTATAGAAACGAACTGCGACTGCAATATGTTCTAAAGGCATCGTAACTTAAACGGCACTTTCTCTACTCAAAAATTATAGTGTATCTGGCAGGTAAGGCTGTCATGTCAACGCTGTATCAGTCATAGGTTAAATCGGCCCTTAACCTTCTAATACACTTTTAATACACTTGTCATTTACGTATATGTTTTATTTTCACACATATCACTTTTTTAAGAAAAAGACAAGTCATACAAACATACAAGTTACCTGATAGTAAGTGATCACCGCCACCCACGATCCCGTGTAATACAGGTAGAGGAGGAGAAGTGCGTTGCCGGCCATAAAGATGTAGACGCGTTTTTTGAACCTATTTTAGATGTATAGTTGCTCTTATATTAGAATAGGCAGAAAGAAGGTCATTTTTCTTTTCTTTATTCGAGCTCTTGTCCCTACTACAGGATCCCTGCTCGGCACCTACACGTTACCTCTATATATAAGTAGTTAAGTAGTATAAGTCAGTAAAAATATTTTGTCTGTACATTTAGTAATTTTGACTGAAATGGATAGAGGGACACTTAAAAAGAATAATAGAAAGCAAAAAGATTTTTTTTGAATTTCTTGTCTGTCTGTCTGTCTGTCGACATATTTTTGTCCATATTTTTCTCTGAAAGTACTGAACCGATTTACTTGAAAATTTCACCAATTGTTTTGTTTTAACTCAACTTAACTACTTGAGTTAGTTCATCAAAATCGGTTTATTAAAAAAAAAATGACGATCATTTGAAATAAGTCGTAATTAATTCAACACAGAGATAAAGAACGATCTTGAAAGAAATATCAAGTAAATACAAAGATTTTTTGGTTGGTTCGTTCATATAATATACTAGCGGACCCGGACGTGGCTTCGCCCGCTTGAACTATACGAATGCTTATTAGATATATTTATGAAATTGTTTTTGAAAATATCTAATTTGAATGAAAAAAATTATAAGTAAACGTAATCATATTAAAATATTTATAAAAAAAATTAAACAAAACCAGCTACATTATTAATATCATCATTATTAATATCAAAGTAAAATAAATATTTAAAAGAATTAAAATTAAATGTGTTGTGCTATGTTTTTGCAAGTGCATGTGGTTGTTTACATAATACTTAAATACAATAAAAAATATTATATTTTTTGTCTCTGTCTGTCTTTCTATTTCCCCGAGCTAATATCCAGAATAACTGAAATGATTTTTATTGGACTTTCAGTGATCGATTTTACTGATTTACTCGGGAAAAATCTTTTTACACGTTTTCCTTGCGCGCGTACATAGATACTATATGAAATACCTAACTAAAGTCCTTTCTACATTAAATATGATAAGTTTTGCGAGGAATATCAAATAAAATCCCAAAAAACTAAAACCATATTTTATTAAGTGTATAACAACGCAATAGATAACCATCCAAGATGAAATAACCAACAATTCTTTCCTTAAATAATAAGTACTTAAATAATATTATGCCGCTGCCGCACAGGGCCGCAACTTACACCACACAAAGAAATTTATGAAAATCTAATTAAACTACTACTCGAATAAGCGAAGAACAAAAGAAAAGTATAAATTAATTATAATTACATAAAAATTAATAGTAGTTCGAAAATGTATGAAAATTTACAAAACCGTCAAAGTCATCTGCCCGTTTGCGTCGGTCATACTATGCCGCTCGTAGGCTAGGTCATTTCGAATCAGTGACATCTCCTTAATTATTTATTAGAATGTTATACAGTAAACTATAATTTCAATCCAGATGAAATGTTAAAGTGACTATTATATTCTATTTATATTTTCATAAGGATCAATGTCAAATTATAGAAAATACATACAACAAAAACCCGATAAATATAAAGTAAATTAATTAAATTGATTACTTTTGCTTAACCTTCAGATATAAACATGGTATATGTTTAGCGGACTTTTTTAAACATTAAAGAACAATATTTTTGTAAAACATTGTTTTTATGTATCTCATAAGGTTGAGTCGGCGCCCGCTATGTATGCGTTAAGCTCATTTTGGGTGACGTTTTCTTATAACAAACAAACTTTGCAAACCGTTGCTTAGCAATGGTCGGTTGTTATTAACATGGCGGAATAAATTGCCTGTCAAACTAAAAAGTATTTTAATATATTAGTATATATCGACAATATTACAAATATGAGAAAAAAAAAGTAACCTATGTTCATCCGAAGACCCTTAAGTATCTCTTTATGAGTATTTTATCACAATTGAATTAGCGGTTTGGCCCTGATTGCGTAACAGACAGACAGACAGACAGAGTTACTTTCGAATTTATAATATAGGTATGGATGTAACTAATTTAAAAACTGTACAGGAGTTAATATGCAATTATTACAGTTATTTTACAATGAATATTAGGAATCCTTCAAATCAATAATTTAACATTTAAGGCTGTTTCTGAATGAGTAAATTAAATTATTCACTGACGTCAGCACATTTAACAGAGTATATTATATAGGTAAAAAGAACATAAAGTTACAAAAATATATACGTGTAATAAATAATTAGCTTTATGTATATTTTATAAATATCAAATATAAACAATGGTCCCATTTTTTATTTAAAACAATCAAAAATTCTTTGACGATAATGTCGTAAAAAAATCATATTAGAAGTCTTTATAGTTGTCAATCAATTCTGCTTATGAAATCAATAATCATGTATTTTAAGCGGGCGAAGCCGTGGGCGAGCCGCTAGTACTAAATATTTTTAATATAAAAATTATTGATAATTTAAAACTCTCGGAACAAAAAGGTCTTTTCAAAAAAGATATTGAAAATTCCGAGTAATCATACTTTTATGGGGATATCAAGTTACTGAAGCAAACAAAATATACCTTTAAGTAATGAACAGCCAGCTAGCTACAGAAGAACTTCGTTACGCGCTAGTGGTAGCTTTTTTCAGTTTACGTTTATAAGTTATACTTCCTGATGATCCTCAAATTGGTACGGAAGACTTGATGAGCGAGTCTGACTCACATTTAACCGGATTTTTGTATGTTCATTCGACGATTCAAAAGTGTCTTCAACAGTCTAAATAGACTATTGAAGGCACTTCTGAATCGTCGAATGAACTTACAAAAAACTAAAGAATACTTTGAATATTAATATTTATAAACTAAAGAATATTTTGAATTGAATTGAACATCATTGTTTGGACTTAATTGTAAAATGCAAAAAACACAATTTTTGGACATATTTATGTTATTGAACTAACTGACAAGATTTAAGGATTTTGTTATATACATAAATTTATGATGAATAGAAATCGGCCAATTATATGAAAAATAGTCAATTTTTAACAATTTTCAAAACATAATATGTAAGTTGCAGTACTATTTGTACAATTACACATATCAAAGTTCTTTAGCACAATATACAACATATTGATTATATTTTATTTCGAAGTATATATTTTTGTAAAGTATTTTCTTTTAGAATGTCTTGTCATTTTAAAATTAATTTTATTTATGTGCTATGTGTTATAATATTATACTTCACTTTTAACAAAAATAGCAAAAGTTATTGCAAAGGGGTAATTTTAATTTGTTAGTTAACCACCTTAATGACGTCGGCATCGTAAGAATTGGGAAGGAAGAACATTGCGATGTATTTTATGAAATATATTTTAAAGAAATAAGAAGAGAAATTGGGTCGTTTTACTGAAGTATATAATATTAAGATACGCTTTTCTCTCCTTATCGCCAAATATTGCGCGTTGAGTGAATAAACTCTAAGCCCCATGAAATCCCGATAAACGCGAAATATAAACTTAATCATTATCCTTTCTCAAAGTAGAGAAAGTCAGTCATTAGTATTGTAACATTTTATTTTGAAATTACGGCTAGTACTGTTAGCCCTACTGGCCTTTACAGCAATTCCGGGTGGGGAGGGGGAGGAATAGAGGATCATCGGCGACAAGGCCATCCCTCAGGGGATTCCAGGTTTTCGGTCATCAAACGTACCCAGCCGGCACACTGTGCCACAATTCTATCTTTATGTTTATTTATATTTTCAACATTCACAGGGTCAATATTTCAGTTTGGAACGACCACGTTTGCTTTATTATAACACTGAATTTATCACAAATATAACCTTCAAATCTCAAAGAGTTAGTCGTTCTGATCCTGTACACTATGTTAACTTAACATTTAATTTGAAAAAGATATTAATTAATGAATATAAGGTAAGAATATATATAATAACAACTTACATAATAAAATGATAGCAATATATTTTTGATTAGAATTAAATTTTTTTGTAAAAAAAATGCATTGCTATTCTGTTTTATTTCTTTACAGTCAGATTTTTTAATATTAAGGTTTTCGTGGCATAGTGAATCTGATGACAATAACTGTAAAATAGAAATGATTAATTTTATCTTTAATTTCTTTCCTCTGGTAGACAAAGCTAAGTTCCACTACTAGTTCAAGTATTACGTAAGTAGTTTTTTGCAATTATTGACTGTCTTGCTTCTTGGAAACTCTTTCTCTGATATTTCTTTCTAATCGATGGATCTTGAAGCTTCCAGCTTCTTATGCGATAATTCGACTTTAAGTTTGGACATCTTGTGTAGTTGCGCCAACCTACAAACAGACCCCTTATTCTAGCAACAACTAGATAGTGGTCTGTTCCCAGACCAGAACCCGTAAACACTCGCGTATCCATAACTTGGCTTCGAGTACGCTGATCCACTAGGAATGAATCAATCATACTTTTCCCTTCCGCTCGTTCCCATGTATTCATGTGATTTAGTTTGGGGTCAAACATCGTGTTTACCACAAACAAATTGCTTTTCTTGCAAATTTCCAATATAAGCTTTTCAGCCTGATTTATTCTCTTGTCACCATACTAACCTAGCACTCCCTCGTAACCGCTTCGCGCAGTTCCAACCCATCCATTCAAATCGCCACATATTATTAACTTTTCATTTCCTCTAACGCTACCTAGGACATCCTTGACACTCTCCCAAAACTCCTCGAGTTCGCCTAATGAAGCTGATGATACTTGCGCGTACGCCGCTAACAAGAATACTCTTGTTATCCCCAGCTTGAAGCGAATCCAAAGCAGTCTCGGGTTGATAGCCTTGTATTCAACCGTTGCACTAACCAATCGAGAGGACAATAACACACCTACACCTTGACAGCCCCGCTCGCTCTCTGGTACGCCGGCCCAGAAAGCGACCCGACTACCCGGCAAATCGGTAGTGTTATTGCCCTTCCGCTTGGTCTCAGTCACGCAGATGACATCCAAATCATCCATCACATCTAATAATTCATTCATCTTTTTTTCCATCCCTCCTCTTACATCCTCCGCCTCCCGCCGTTCCGGACATAGCGTGTTGGGTGGCGGTCCCCAACGCTGCATTCGTCGCCACTTGACACACCAGCGAGGACGCACTGATGCGCGTCGCCTTGGGGACCCTATCAGTGCGCTCTAGCGAGTTGCACGTGGACGATGGAACGTTGCAGCCCTCGTAAGGGCTGGCAGGGGTCGCTACGGGCAAACCTTCCCTCTTGGACCCCCTATAATGTATAGTGTTTCCTCGATATGGCAAGACAACGAATGGTGTTTGTACCTAATTAAAAAAATATTTTTGTTCCAATTCTGATTCTTGTACCTATATGGAAAAAGAATTGATAACATCTCCTCTTTTTAATATATTTTCCAGCACAGCTTTTATTTTTATCAACTTCTCTCCAATGTATACAAGCGTAGCTTTGTAGAACTACATTTCAGTGCTTGTGATTTGTTCCAAAAAGAGAATATGTTTAGTACTACACTAATACCAGCTTACTATCGACAGCCAGTCTTGGAGCGAGTTTCCCCGTTTTGGCAATGTCCGTTGATACCGGTAATTTTTTTTGTTTTATATTTAATTGTTATACAGGTGTAACTCGATTGACGGATAGCAGATATTTGGGAATAAGTGATAAAAATAATAAAATAAATCAGCTTCACGCTATATCCCGCACACAGCAGGGTAGAGGCAGAGGGAACCCAGTGTAACACACTTCGTTCCCCGCTTTCTGCCGAATTCTGGGGGCATTGCGTGTTGAGTGGCAAAACTTAACGCCGCGCTTAACCTCGACACCAGAGCGAAGAAATGGAAATATAAATTTAAGTAAATATTTCATCTCCTCGATCGCACCCACAACCAGTCGGTTTTACAGTCACAGCTCGTGCCGCTGCGCCACGACTGACCTTAAGTGATCCTTGGCAAAAATCAACAAATACAGCTCGACTGTTGAGTCTGCGATTATGTTTTTTTCTTCAATATAGCTCAGTAATAGGCCTTTTGTATCATATAAAAGTTTAAAACTATCGGTCTTTTAAATCTTGAAAATAACATTGCAGCAAAAATCGATTTTAACAGAAAATATAATATTTGAAAGATAAAAAACTTTTACCAAATATTATATTTGTTATCGAGCCTTCTATATTCTCTGTAAATGGATTTTATATAATGATTGTTTTGTTCCAGGGCTTCTACCGTTTCGAGAGACTAAAAATACATTCACAGTATATTCCAAGAAATTTTCCTTTCAACGAAGGGCGTGCTTACTACAATCTTACATTAAAAAATAAATTGGTCGTTAATGGTTGCCTAGATTTTGAGTTACAGACCAACTAGTAACTTCTATAATAGGATTATATGTATCTCTTGTACTAAAATTTCATTGTTTTGTGTCTTCTATCCTTATTCATTCATTACGTACAATAGGGAACGGTGCTGGATTTTAATATTTTCTATATAAAAAAAAATATAAATAAATGAAATAAATACTATAACCGGTTGCAAATATATAGAGTGTTTTTGTCATCACCACTTTAAATGAAACCAGTTTTAACTACTCTTTAAAAACCTATTACGAGATGAAAATGATTTTTGAAGTGCTTTGAAGATTGGAAAAAACGTTGGCACAAGTGTATAATATCCCAAGGGGATTACTTTGATGGGGACAAAATAGATATTCATGAATAAATAAATAATTTTTGAAAATACACAAAATTCCTGATATTTTTTGAACTCACCTCGTACTATTAAAACAAAAAAGATTTTCCCAAAATTTAAAATGTGATTTTTTTAAACAAAATAATTAATCAATATCATTGTAAAATAAAACGCCATTTGTTAAGAATTACGCACACTATCGTAGCGGCGACGATGTTGAATTGATTAAAATAGAACGAGAGATATCCCTTTCTCGTTCTAGTATGTTTCTTGAGAATGAAAGGTGGCAGATCAGCAATGTTTAGTAGTATTTTTGTAGTAGTAGGTGTCTATGTTATTGGTACCTATTCATAACTGCGCCACACGAAATACAGTATGGATAAACATCGTGAAATGCAAAAAAAATCCTGCGTCTAAACTATGGGGATATCTTGGTTAATTTCTTTAGGTATGGGTTTGAAATATTTTACCCCATATGCTGCTTCTCTAAAAGGAGCGCAGACGCTTGCACGTCTACTTCTAAACGCACTTGTATTTCGCATGACTCACACATACACAACACTACTACAAAAATACTACTAAGCGGATCTTCTACTTTTCATTCATACAAAACATAACTGAACGAGAAAGAACGATATTTCTCGTTTTTTGTCACGGAATTACGTATTTTTTATAATAAATCTAAACAATGTTCAAAGTTCTTATTAAAATTTGTTAATAAAATCCTTCTTTAAGGCAGTTTATTTTATCTCCTTTATTATGAAATTATTTAGAAATAATGCATATTTATTGAACCACTCATAAAATCATATAAAAAAATTTTAACACACACATTTAACATTGTTTTTACATCGTCGTCGTCGCATTTTTATTTTACTACCACTAATATTTCTATTATTAATTCTATTAAAAACTCCACATTTGTTTGTTTCTAATCTTAAAATAATGTATTTTTGACGGTATACTCAGATACTGCCACACTATAGTTTAACATTTAAGAGAAATAATCGGTAGTCGGTAATCACATACCATATTCGTCTCAATGATAAAATTAATTTTAAACAACATCCAAATAATTTAAAACACTTAATAATCACTCGAAATCTTAAGAAGTCAAAATAAAGTAAACAATAGGACTTAGCCTTATTTGTTTACACCTTACAGTCACACATAATTAAAAACACAGATAAATAAAAATCATTGTAACAGTTTATAGTACATACAGCCATTAATTAAAATACTTTACGAACATACTTTTATTTTATTTTTTTTAAGATTTTTATTATTATTTACATTTGTGTAATTATTTTGATACAAATTGTATTTTATACGTTAAATAGAAACAAGTCTTATAATGTTACACGGGAACCTACGAAAACTCAATACCTACGAAATAAATTTTAATTAATTAATTTTAATTAATTAGCTTCACGCTGTATCCCACACACAGCAGGGTAGGCAGAGGGAATCTAGTGTTAAGACACTCCGTTCCCCACTTTCTGCCGAGTTCTGGAGGCATTGCATTACGAAATAAATTATTATTTATAAATTATTTGTAAATAGTATTGATAATTTTATTAATTATTTTAATATCAAATCATGCGTAAAAAGTATAATCTACATTTATTATGAACTATAGTGTTATATTGGCAGGGTGCAAAGTACTATGTCGGTATATTATAATGGATCGCAGCGCTCACGGTGGCCAAAAGTGGAAAAAATGTAAGCTGTAAATGTCACCTGTTAATGTCAAAGCAAAATGTTCGACTTATCGTTTTATTAAATCAAGAAAATGAGAAATTCTACAATGCAAGAAATACATTTACATATAATAGATATATTTAAAGCCAAGTATGTGATGATGTAGAGTACAAGCAGAAAAAGACAACTCAACTATTTATATTAAAAAGGACAAAAAAAAAATAAGAACAAAATACGTAATACTCCCCAAAAACACACACAGATGTGGTAACTTCAACAGAAAAAAAAGATTTTACTGAGTTTTCATCTATCTGTAATGATAAGCAACAATTATTAAAACGTGATAAAGGTTTTCCAGATATAAGAACAGTTGTAGATCGAAGTGGAATATAGTTGAAGATTGTTATGCCTCTCTTTCTTCATAAAAGGGTGATTTTTCCATAGAAGAAACACAAAAAACATATAATATTGCGAGTGTAAGAATTTATGTCAAACGAATAATGCAAAGATGAATAATGAAATTTAAGAAATAAGGGAATTTTATAAAAAAATTGGTATATTCCAAATTATCGAATGAAATTCCCGAAAATTAATTTAACTTCATTGATTTCAGAACATTGTACATATCTCATGTGTATTGGTACATTTAGAGGCCCCCATATATAAAAAAGATCTTTAGATCTGTAAATGTATCTTTATTCCATTACACTCACAAGTAAAACAAAATAATTAAAATTAAATGACTTTTATTTCTTAAATTACATTCTGTTTTGTTTAAATTAGTTAATAATAATAATAGGCCATTCATGGCGGAGCGGCACAAAGTGTGACTGTAAAACCGACTGGTTGTGGGTTCGATCTCCACTCGAGGAGATCAAATATTTACTTAAATTTATATTTCCATTTCTTCGCTCTGGTGTTGAGGCAAAGCGCGGCGTTGAGTTATGCCGCTTACAACACGCAGTACCTCCAGAATTCGGCAGAAAGTGGGGAACGGAGTGTCTTAACACTAGGTTCCCTCTGCCTACCCTGCTGTGTGCGGGATACAGCGTGAAGCTGATTAGTTAATAACTTTATTTAGAAATGAAATTTTACAGCAATTTACAATATACTTTATATTAATATAACCATTTTATGTGTGAAACTATTGAAATAAAACAAATACTTAATATTAAGGGAAGTTTGCCAAAATACAAAAGTTTAGCCATTTCTAAGAAACGCACAGACAAACAGACATACCGACCAGGTTCTATTACATTGTTAAATGTCCCAAATAACAGTTTTTCTAATATATCTCCCATGTACAGATACTATATTGTTACGATTTCATTATAAATATATAAGTAACTTTTTTTTTCAAAACTATTGATTATCTTTATGGGAAGTACTAAAATGCAATGCCTAAGGTTAAATAATTTTTAAAAAATTATATAAGAAATTTTAGGTGCTTTACAAACATACATTATACAAATATTAAGACGGGAATGTAATTTTGTTTCAACACTAGGTTCCCTCTGCCTACCCTGCTGTGTGCGGGATACAGCGTGAAGCTGATTTATTTTTTATTTATGTAATTTTGTGTATTAAGTAAATAATTCAATGCCTTGTTCCACGTAATTAGATCACTGCAGCAGCTAGTAGAGAATATAAAAAGAAAGATAAAATAAATACGTACTAAATTAAACACATGACGATATATATAATTGCGATTATTACAATAGTGACTCACTTCCTGCAATTTTCAATAACTTTGCCATTACTTATACAATAATATGTGCAATGTATACAATTACATTCAAGTTCTAAAAACTGTTAAAAAATAATTATATAGATGTATGTAAGCTTTGTCTCTGTCTCTTATATTTTTTTTAAGCTTCACATAGTATCCTGCACATAGCAGGGAACCTGGGAACTTAGTGTTGAGACACTCCATTCCCATAAAGACACTTCCGCTCCACATTTCCACCGAATTCTGGAGGCATTGCGTGTTGCCTTGCCTCGACACAAATCAAATCAAATGAAAATACAAGTTAAACATACATCTTTTATTTCTTCGAATGGGGATCGAATCAACAACCATTCGACTGGCTTCTCCTATATAGTTTTTTTTTTAATTGTATTACTTATTTAGTTTAATGCCATTTAGTATAGTTTCAGTGGAGAGTTGTTGTATCTCTGATGTAACGCTGGTGGTGCACAACCCGCTGAAAGTGTTAAATCGATTGTATGTATATATAATTTATGTTCTACCAGACAGACAAGATTAAATATTTTTTATATATTTAAGCATAGCGAATGTGATTTGATCTATTCATATTCATCATACATAAATATGTTCAAATAACAATATACTTTTTTACTATTTTTAAATATTGATGTAAGTATGATAGATACATAATGTATTAGCAATTACTTACCAAATTGACCGCTTTTTACACGTATAAAAGTTTTTAAGCAGAGTTTACTATATACATAGAGTTTACTATATACACGTTGATACTATTTAATTTCAATATATTTTTTTTAATCTTATAATGTTTTATCATTTTAAATTTGATATTATTTATGTGTTATGTACAATATACTTCACATATTACTCAATAAGCAAATGCTATTGCAAAAAGGTATTTTTCCTTCTTTGTTATTTTAATTACCTTATAGTATTATGAAATAACCACAGGCGTGTGACTGTGGACGCGACAGATTGTGGGTTCGAATTCCACTCGAAAAAAAATATTATTTAAAAACGCGGCGTTGAGTTCCGCTACTCAATACGCAATGCCTCTAAAAATCGCTCTGGTGTTGAAAAAAAATCCGGTCAAGGGTTAAGTCGGACTCGCCAACCGAGAATTCCGTACCAATTTCAAGTCGCGTCAATCATCTCACACTTGTGCTTCTGCGCCACGACTGGCCTCTAGTATAAAATGAACTATAACTATAAGTTTGTAATATTTTTTATCAGTAATATTAATATAAATTTCCATTCTTCGATTTTTTTACTTTATTTGTACTAGAAGCTTTCACTTCTTGCCAGATTTAATTAGTATAGGACTAGGAAATACTATATATAATAGGTTTTGATTATGCGACAAATAAAGTTAAAAGAATTACTTTTTTACATTTTGAGATATGGAACCCTTAAAAAATATAATATCGAAATTTAAGAAAAAAATAAATGGAACCTTATAGAGTTATTTTACCTCTATGATGATTCCGTTTTTTACGGTTCCATATCTTCCCGTGGACCTATACACGTGGACCGTGGACAATACAAATAAAAGAATAAAAAACCTGAAATGTGTGAAGTTATGGGTATTTCATACGCAAAAATAATTATAAACTTATATTAGTGTAGTTAATTTCATACAAAATGAGTATATAAAACATAAGTTTGTCTACTTTTATATCTGAACAGTCTGTCATAAAAATCTGAAATGTAGAATATCTGTAGTGGAACTAAAAGATCATGTGTTTTTTTATATTATACATTTTTTTAATGCACTCATTACGTTTTTTTTCAGCTTCACGTTGTATCCCAACCACATAATAGGGTAGACATAGGTAACCTGGGAACTTAATGTTAAGATACTCCGTTCCCATCAAGATACTACCCCACTTTCTTAAGTCATTGCGAATTAAGTGGCGGAACCCAATTTTGCCTCAACACCAGCGCCGAGAAATGAAAATATTAAATATTTCATTTCCTCGAGTGGGAATCGATCCGACAATCGTCGCGTTTACAGTCTCCTACGATTGGATGGACGGTCTTTTTTTAAGATTTTTATTTTTTAAGTATTATTCCACATTTAGGAAAGAAAATACTTTTCTAAATAAGTACGGTCTTTTTTTCTTATTATACATTTATAATATTAGTAGGAGTACCTCCAGATATTATTTTCTTCAATTCCAATACATCTTCCTGTTTTTCGAAATCCACAGATTATGCACATTTTGCAAGGCCGAACTATTGATTAAATATTTAAACAATACCCAATGTCCCACGTTGGCCTCGAACCCACACTAATTTCTAACGACAGTGTAATTTTTATTTATATTTATACAATTATAATTACAGCATCAATATATTAGTCTCGAGCGGCCACATCTACTTTATTACAACGAGGATTTAGCCACAAATATAACGATCAAATCACAAAGGGTTAGCCGCAGAGACCCCGTGCATTATGTAAATATGTCGTTTTATTTGAAAAAAATCGCAAATAATGACTTTAAGGTAGATTATTATATTTTATTTATGATGTAAAATTAAGCAAAATGATTCCATTGTAGCGCAGCTGCAGTTTCGGGCTGTAAACGTGACTGTTGTGGTTTCGATTACCACTGCAGTGAATGAATTATTTTCATTTCTTCGCTTTGGTTAAATGCGCTACTGCAAGCGTTACGTTCCGCTATTCAAAACAGACGAAAATTGGGCAGAAAGTGAGGAATTGAGCGTGTTAACTTAACACTAAGCATAACATAAAGCATCGTTCTCCAACTTGCCTACAAAGTTATTAGATGTGAGAAATAAATAAGCTATCATTTTACATTAACAGTATAGGTTATACATATGCATGTAAGAAAAAACGTTTAAGCATTATTTTGCCTTACTTTTGGAGTAAATATTATGAGTCAGATCTTCTCAGTTTTACACATTTTGAATGAAAAAGTAGACTTCCCGTGGCCACTGACTACTGTTAAATATTCGAAACGTCGAGATTCTAAGCATGTATACAACTAAACAAACTCGATTAATCAGTTATACTTCCATAAAAATATTTAGTAACAAAATTTTTTATTTTAAAAAACCCCTGACCACGGTTTTTGTGTAAAATGAGCCCAAATATGACTAGGGGGCTGTAACATTTCAAGGTTTGAACTTTTGTTGATAATCCTGGCTGCAACATTAGACTAGGATTTTCATATTATCGTTTGATCTTTGGTAAACCCACATGTACACTAAATTTTAAGAACATTCCACCACAGAAACTCTATCCATACCTCCATATCTATATTATAAATTCGAAAGTAACTCTGTCTGTCTGTCTGTCTAGCAATCAGGGCCGATTGTGATAAAATTTAATACAGAGATACTTGATGGCCTTGGGATGAGCATAGGTTACTTTTTTTCCCTCATAGTTTTAATATTCTTGATATATACTTATTTATTAAAATACCTTTCAATTTCACATGCAATTTATTCTGCCATATGTTTACAGCCGTCGCTAAGCAACCGTTGCTAGGTCACAAAAAATTATGTTGTTTTAAGAAAAGGAACAGGGCCAAGATAAGCTTTCTCACCTCCTGACTCAACCTTATGAGGCACATAAAAACAATATTGTACAAAAATATTGTCATTTAAAAAATCTTTTAAAAAGTCCGCGATGGTATATGTTTATCTCTGAAGGTTGCCACAGTAATCATTTTAATATATTTAATTTAAATTTCAATTTCAATTTATCAGGTTATTGTTAATGTATTTTCTATAATTTGGTCATCATCTTTATCAAAACAAATATAATAGTCACTTTTGGCATTTCATCTAAATTGAAATTATAGTTTAGTGTACATCATTCTTATGATTACTTAAGGAGATATCAGAACTGATTCAAAATAATCTTAGTTATTTTTTTAAAATTCTTGTTGTAGAGTAAGTCCTTGGCTTTTTATTTATTGTTTACTAGCGGCCCGCCCACGGCTTCGCCCGTTTAAAATACATGATTATTGATTTAATGAGCAGAATTGATTGACAACTATAATGACTTCTAATATGATTTTTTTATTACTTTAATGTGTAATATTCTAATATGATTTTTTTACGACATTATCGTAACTTCTATAAGAATTTTTGATTGTTTCGAACTAAAAAATATGGCCAATGTTGATATTTGATATTCATAAAATATACATAAAGCTAATTATTTATTATATGTATATATGTTTGTAACATTACATTATTTTTACCTACATTATGTTTTTTAAAGCTCTGTTAAATGTGCTGATGTCACTTAATAATTTAATGTACTTACTGCTTCAGAAAGAGCCTTAAATGTAAAATTTTTGATTTGGGTAAAGATTCATAATATTCTTTGTAGTTGTAGTATTTAAATTATTTAAACATATTATTAGCTAAATGTACAATTGGTAAATATGTAGTTATTACAGAGTACACGTAGAAAGGATATTTTTAGGCATTTTTATATAGATTTATTTCAAACGAACGAACGAATCAAAAAATCTATGTATTTGCTTGATATCTCTTTAAAGATCAAATCGTTCTTTATCTCTGTGTTGAATTAATTACGATTTCAACTTAACTGTTATGATTTATGAAGGTAATCTCCACTAACAATTCAATTTTGTTTACTTTATTGTATAAAATATATATTTTTATCAACAGTCATATAACCAAGATGTTTCGAATGTCATTCTTTAGCCAGGAATCTTACCAGCGCGATTGCTATATAACATTCGCATGCTAACTAATGCCTTGAGTTCATTCAAATGACGATAACTTTTTTTTTAATAAACCGATTTTGGTGAACCAAACTTTAGTAGTTAAGTTGAGTTAAAACAAAGCAATTGGTGAAACTTTTAAGTAAATCGGTTTAGAACTTTCAGAGAAAAATGTGGACATAAATATATCGACAGACAGACGGACAGACAAGAAATTCAAAAAAAATATTTTTGCTTTCCATTATTCTTTTTAAGTGTCCCTCTATCCATTTCAGTCAAAATTACTAAATGTACAGACAAAATATTTGTACTGTCTTATCTCTATATATAATAAGACAGTAAAAATATTTTGTCTGTACATTTAGTAATTTTGACTGAAATGGATAGAGGGACACTTAAAAAGACTAATAGAAAGCAAAAAGATTTTTTTTGAATTTCTTGTCTGTCTGTCTGTCTGTCTGTCTGTCTGTCTGTCTGTCTGTCTGTCTGTCTGTCTGTCGACATATTGTTGTCCGCATTTTTCTCTGACACTACTGAACCGATTTACTTGAAAATTTCACCAATTGCTTTGTTTTAATTCAATTTAGGTTCTAAAGTTTGTTTCATCAAAATCGGTTCATTAAAAAAAAAGTTATCGTCATTTGAATGAACTCAAGGCATTAGCTTGCCAGCGAATGTTATATAGAAATCGCGCTGGTATGACCCTGGCTAAAGAATGACATTCGAAACGTCTTGATTATATGACTGTTGATAAAAATATACATTTTTGAAGCACTATTATACAATATTTTATACAATAAAGTAAACAATGCCAGTCGTGGCGCAGCGGCAAGAAGTGTGACTGTAAAACCAACTGGTTGTGGGTTCGATCCCCACTCGAGGAGATGAAATATTAACTTAAATTTATATTTCCGTCTGCTATAGTTCTGCTGTGTGCGGGATACAGCGTGAAGCTGATTTATTTATTTATTTTATTTTATTATAGTTGTCAATCAATTCTGCTTAAATCAATAATCATGCATTTTAAGCGGGCGAAGCCGTGGGCGGGCCGCTAGTTATATATAAAGATTTAAGTCTTATTTAGGAAAGAATGGTTGGTTACTTCAGTTCAGTTGGATGGTTATCTTTACCGTTGTTATATACTGAATAAATCGTAATTTTAATTTTTGGGATTTTATTTGCTCGAAAAAATTATCGTATTAATATGGAAAATTTTTTAGTTATTTCATATGATATCTGTGTACGCGCAAGCATGGAAAACATGTAAAAACATTTTTCCCGAGTAAATTCCGTGGAAATTCCGGGCTTAAAAGTATATCAGTCACTGAAAGAAATAAGTTACCTTTGGACATTATCTAGAGGAAACAGAAAGACAGACAGACAGAAAAAAATATATATTATAAAATAGTTTTTTTTATTGTTTTTGTTTATGATGTAAATAATCACATGCACTTGCAAAAATCCATTTATTTTGAAATCATAATTAGACGCATCAATTTTATTTATAAGACACGGTCAATGCAACGGCAACCTTACAATGATCACTTATTTTTGCCGCAAAATGACTTATTGTGACTTATTTATAAGATACTCGCGGCTCCGCCCGCTTGAACTATACGAATGCTTATTAAATATATTTATGAAATTGTTTTTGAAAATATCTAATTTGTATGAAAAAAATTATAAGTAAACGTAATCATATTAAAATATTTATAAAAAAGATTAAACAAAACCAGCTACATTATTAATATCATCAAAGTAAAATAAATATTTAAAAGAATTAAATTTAAATGTGTTGTGCTATGTTTTTGCAAGTGCATGTGGTTATTTACATAATACTTAAATACAATAAAAAATATTATATTTTTTGTCTCTGTCTATTTTTCTATATCTCCGAGCTAATGTCCAGAATAACTGAACTGATTTTTATTGGACTGAAACTGAAAGTGATCGATTTTACTGATTTACCCGGGAAAAATCTTTTTACAAGTTTTCCTTGCGCGCGTACATAGGTAGATACTATATGAAATAACTAAAGTCCTTTCTACATTTAAATATGATAAGTTTTGCGAGCAATATCAAATAAAAATTCAAAAAACTAAAACAATAATTTATTAAGTGTATAACAACGGTATAGATAACCATCCAACCGAGATGAAATAACCAACAATTCTTTCCTTAAATAATAAATACTGAAATAATATTATGCCGATGCGGCGCAGAGCCGCAACCAAGAAATTTATGAAAATCTAACTAATCTACTACTCGAATAAGGGAAGAACCAAAGAAAAGTATAAATTAATTATAATTACATAAAAATTAATAGTAGTTCTAAAATGTATGAAAATTTACAAAACTGTCAAAGTCATCTGCCCGTTCGCGTCGGTCATACTATGCCGCTCGTAGGCTAGGTCAATGTTATACAGTAAACTATAATTTCAATTCAGATGAAATGTTAAAAGTGACTATTATATTCATTTTCATAAGGATCAATGTCAAATTATAGAAAATACATACAACAAAAACCCGATAAATATAAAGTAAATTAATTAAAATGATTACTTTTGCTTAACCTTCAGAGATAAACATGGTATATGTATAGCGGACTTTTTTAAACATTAAAGAACAATATTTTTGTAAAACATTGTTTTTATGTATCTCATAAGGTTGAGTCGGCGCCCGCCATGTATGCGTTAAGCTCATTTTGGGTGACGTTTTCTTATAACAAACAAACTTTGCAAACCGTTGCTTAGCAACGGTCGGTTGTTATTAACATGGCGGAATAAATTGCCTGTCAAACTAAAAAGTATTTTAATATATTAGTATATATCGACAATATTACAAATATGAGGAAAAAAAAGTAACCTATGTTCATCCGAAGACCCTTAAGTATCTCTTTATGAGTATTTTATCACAATTGAATTAGCGGTTTGGCCCTGATTGCGTAACAGACAAACAGACAGACAGACAGACAGAGTTACTTTCGAATTTATAATATAGGTATGGATACTCGTATGGTGTCGCGGACTTTTATTAGAACGAATGAAATTGAATATTTTTGTGCCGTGTGCACATACATATTTTCATTTGACATTGACACCTAGCTATTTAAGAGCAATTATTAATAGTATTCAATTAGTAATGGGGAGTTATCAATTGAAGTCGTTTTATTTATATCATTTGTAAAGCCGCTACAAAGTATTATAGAATATGAGGTTTTATTAATTTTCACATTAGAAATCTTAACTGCTTTACTAACATTATATATTACAACACGAACATAATTAAGTGTATTAAGTAAATAATTCAGTACTTTAAGCGGGCGAAGCCGGGAACATGTCGCTAGTACTAAATAAATGAAAAAATTATATTGCAATATACCTCAACATGAGCCATAAAAACAGCTGGTGAGCTTCAACGGCTAGACGGGCTTTGACCAGACCCTGACTTTATAACTTAAACTCCATTTTTAAGTAGTGGAACTCTAAAAAACTCGACAACTTACAACATAAAATGCAAATTAAAGCATATAGTTTAGAAAAAGTAGTTGACATTAATTCCGGCTTGGTGCACCTTGCACCACCTTCGTTTGCATTACAATGATATTACAATTAGTAACATACAATTGAAATTCCCATAATTTATAACACTCATGGCGCGTCTATGACGATCTGATAAGGAAAAAGTACCTATTGTACTTTTGTTATGATGTTTTTTAATTTTAAACACAACGGGAATCATTCTTTATCAGCAGTATAAGGAGAGGGAACTTAGTGTTAAGACTCACCGTTTTTCATTAAAACTCATACATTTCCATCCCCCACTACTAGCCGAATTCTCAAGGCATTGTGCGTTGAGTAGCGGAACTTAACGTCGCGCTTTGCCTCGCTACCAGAGCAAGGAAAAGAAAATATTAATTATTTAATTCCCCTGAGTGGGAATCGAACCCACAACCGTCGCGTTTACAGTCACATTCTTGCGCCACAGGGTCACGATGGCCGCAATGCTTGGTGAACTTGTATTTTGTATTTTTCAGAATAGCTTTTATGTATACCAGCTTCTATCAAATGTATACAAACGCAGCTTTGTGGAAATGCATTTAAATGCATGTGATCTATTCAAGGCGGAAAATCTATTTAGTGCTGCGTTAGTACCAGCTTATTACCGACAACCATTTTGGAAGCGGGTCTCTCCGTTGCTGGAATGCCCTTTGAAACCTGTAAGAAGAAGCTGTTTATATTCTTGTAACATATATAGTATCATTACATATATATTGAAGGGGCCAGTCGTGGCGCAGTGGCACAAAGTGTAACTGTAAAACCGATTGGTTTTGGGACCCACTCGAGGAGATGAAATATTTACTTAAATTTATATTTCCATTTTCTTTGCTCTGGTGTCGAGGACAAGCCCGGCGTTGAGTTCTGCCACTCAACACGCAATGCCTCCAGAATTCGGCAGAAAGTGGGGAACGGAGTGTCTTAACACTAGGTTCCCTCTGCCTACCCTGCTGTGTGCGGGATACAGCGTGAAGCTGTTTTATTTATTTTGTATTTACATATATATTTTTTAACATTTAGCATTAAGCATTTAGCATTTTGTTATCAGTGTTTACATTATTTTGTTTGATTTCAGGGCCATTATCGTTTTGATTTGATGAAAGTACATTCGCAGTATATTCCAAGAAATTTTCCTTTCAACGAAGGGCGTGTTTACTACAATCTTACAATTAATAATAAGTTATTTGCTAACGCATATATTGATTTTGCGTTAATGACATCAAATTAAAGAAATAACGTCACTAATAATGTTTTTCTCTTTTTCTGTTTTACACTGTTTGAAGCTGATTTCTAAACAACTTTATACAAAAAACGTTCAGTATATATTTTGGTTTGCAGAGAATCTATTTAGAATAGTGTATAGGTAGTATAATTTCCAGGAGACAAAGAAAAAAATGAGAAAATACAGACAGAATAGTATTAACAGCTATTGTTGTATTGTATTGTCATATAATCAGGCACTTAATATCCAATAAAAAACATAATTGTGAGAAGAGAGGTAAGTCAATCAAGCAATATGTCGTTCTGGACTACTACTAAAAGCAAAACGACTAAAAGCGTACTTTTCTTTTGTCGGTAAAGTCGAGAACGACGTATTGCTTTACAATTAACTTGGCTCTCTTTTCGTATTTATATTTTTAATTGGATATCATTGCTTGTTGTGAAGAAATTATTTATATTATTATTCATAATATTTTTTTTTATTTTTAACATCGCTTTATTTTCCTATGTTCTTTGATCATATTATTAAAATTATTATTTTTCAGATATTTTCTACTTTAGTACCAAAAATCAAGTTTCTAGTTCAATTAGAAGTGTATTAGATCTCACTCATGGTGAGCCAGTCACAAAAATGAAGGTTATTTTATTAAAGTTAAATATACGTCGTAATACGACGTTGATTAGAATCCGGCGAAAAATCGGTAACGGAGTATCTTAACACTAGGTTTCCTCTGCTTTTCTTGCTGTGTGCAGGATACAGTGGATAAACTGATTTATTTATTTTTAAATAATGTGAAGCATTTTATTTAAAATAAATGTGACTATTTAATTATATTTTAACTACTTATCTCGTAGATTATTATTTCTTAGTAGTTCAAAGTTAGATATTAAAACAATAAATATTATAATAAAAAAAAATACATTTTATTATACCTAATTTAATAAAATATGATATTTTAAAACCTAACTGCAGTTTAACAGTTAAAACCCGGACTACATGAAATTAAGTGTCGACGTTTTCCTGATCAAATTAGTATCACCTAGGTTTGAAGAAGTCTCAAGCATCGGCCAGGTAAACCTAAGAGCTGTGGAGCTTCGAGGTTTGACTATAAGATCACTTTATAGCCTTCACGCATGCATATGCATGTGTAATGATTTTATATTTATAGTTTCAATATTCGCAATAATTTATTATAAAAATGTAAATCAACCTCTTAGTTTAATAAAAATATCGCCCAATATTAATAATGTGTCTCCTATCTATCCAACCTCTAACCTGCGGGCCAATAACCAAACCGGGCAACGTCAACTTATGTTCAAAGATAGATTGCATGGCCCTCCTTGCCCTATCAATAACTCCGTTTTACGTAGAAATTTTAAATTAGCGAAATCCTCATGTATATGCTAAAATTATTACTACTTACAAAACTCCTTTAAAAACAATTTTTAATGAAATAAAAAATCTTTAAGTCCCAAAATAAACTACAAAAACTAAAAAAAATTATAAATATTAAAACTCTTAAATTAATGTGCGTACTGTGTAGGTGCGTAAAATGAAACTCGAACATATTGTCATTTACTCATTTTGAACCTTCTAATGTCTTTTATAATTTTATAATTTATTGTTAGTTATTTTTATTGTTTGTACATATATATTGTTTGGCATAACTCGAAACGCCATAAACTAACAACTGAAGTGAACTGAAGATACTCCATTTTATAATAATATATTAGAAATTACAAAAAATACATTTACGATGGACTCTGGTATTGTAAGTATCGTATTCATAGTTTTGTTTATGAAGTTTAAATACAAATGCTTTTTGGGAGTAGAGTAGTTTTCTGTGAATATATATACCTATATAATTTGTCAAATTTACAATATTAATTAATATCGTTTAGTTTGGTAGGAGTCATATTGTTTATTGTTTTGTTTAATAATTTAACACTTGTGCTAGATTATTATTTCAACTAATTTTGATGAATGCTTTACTGAACAATGAACTAATAAATACTTTCCTTTTTTCAGTGAAATAGAAAACAATGATGGTGACCACTGCAAGAAATTTAGCTATCACTAAATGTTGTAGCTTATAAGAAATATATGGAAAATAAAGCCGATAAAATTACAAAAGATAGAGGTCAAATTAAGAAATAAAATAAATTAAAAAAAAAATCATTAGCTTCACGCTGTATCCCGCACACAGCAGGATAGGCAGAGGGAACCTAGTGTTAAGACACTCCGTTGCCCACTTTCTGCCGAATTCTGGAGGCATTGCGTGTTGAGTGGCAGAACTCAACGGCGCGCTTAACCTCGACACCAGAGCGAAGAAATGGAAATATAAATTTAAGTAAATATTTCATCTCCTCGAGTGGGGATCGAACCCACAACCAGTCGGTTTTGCAGTGACACCTCGTGCCGCTGCGCCACGACCGGCCTCTCAAGAAATAAAAATTATTAATATAAGAGACAAATAAAAAGAAATTTGGTTACATTTTCTTTAATAATAAAAAATTTACAATACATATTGTTATTCTTATACACACCTCCAAAAAAAGCAAAAATATAATTTACTAACAATCTTTTCACTCCTTTCGCATTTAATAAATATAAAATACATTAACAATTATTCATCTTATAAGGAAATGATATATGAAAGATGTCCTTATTATGTACTACGTCATGAAGGTAATACATCTATCTACTCCTTCTGGTACTTCCATAAAATTAAAATCTGCAAGTGGAGTGCCATAATAGGAAATTATCTTTCAAATTCTCTGAAAATATAAAAGGAGAATGAAACTTTTGGGCCGTCACGTAAAGAATTGAGATGTGATCTAAAAAATTATAATTTTTTTTTTATTTTTAGAATAGCAAATAATAAATTAATTGACATTCTGGAAGTGGAGAAAAATGAAAAAAAATAAGATTTAGATCCTTAATCGATTAAAATCAATCATATTTTAAATCCTATGATTTAAAATATGTGACAGCTGATTGACAATCACACCTTGTCTAATGATTATTTGCATTTTTGCTTCTGTTTGTCATCGCAAAATCAGGCCATTAAATAAAAAACATAAAAAAAAACATTTGCTTCTGTCATTACGTTCGTGTCATAACGCATCGACATTTTGAATGTTTTCCCGTTTGTTTGATATTTTTAACGACTACTGTTTTGTTTTTCTCGGATTTTGACTCTGCCTACTTTGTACGAACCTCGCTTCCTCACTGGACTCTGAAATCTTTTGGATCTTACGACGGCCACGCTATGGATATGAATCGCTGTGTGAATTGTGGGATAGCCAATGGACACTGCAATACCCTAGTCCGACGACCTTTAGACGATGAAAACCACCACAACCTGGTTACTTAGAGGTGTGATATAATCCCGACATATAAGCAGGAAAATATATTTCTGTTACATTTTAGTTGACAGCTTTCGTAGAGGAAGGGAAGCTATTGCTATGAAATACTGCAATTGTATTGTAGGAAGACGAATGGTAGGCTGCTGTGCTCATGTTATGAGTATTATATATATAAGGTACCATACTTTAGTTGGGCTAGATACCAAAATAATTTAGTTCCACCTGCACTCTTCTTAGATGACATGTTAATAATAGATAATAGAAGAAGAATAAAATATTCATTAAAATGTGTTTTATTTATAAATAATAAACATTAATGCTTAAACAACTCAGTAATCACATATTTTATAGAAGTTGATATTCAAGAAATTGGTCTGCGAACTTAACCTCACTTTTATCAAATCTCTAATAACTCAGCTCTCAGATTGCCAAAATTTATATAGTTTTCAAGAAGGGAATGATGTACCTAAATCTATTAAATCATACCATTTTCATATCTTTACATTCTGGGCCCAAAAATGTATGGAATAGTTTGTCTCCTTTATATATTAAAAAATATATATATATATTAAGTATATAATTACTGAACACAAATAAATAAATCAGTTTCACTCTGTATCCCTTATACAGCAGGGTAGGCAAAGGGTACCTAATGTTAAGACATTCCATTCCCCAATTTCTGCCAAATTCTGGAGGCATTGTGTGTTGAGTGGCAGCACTCAATGCCACGATTTGCCCCGACACCAGAGCTAAGAAAATGGAAATATAAATGTAAGCAAATATTTGATCTCTTCGAGTGGGGATCGAACTCACAACCAATAGGTTTTATAGCTACACTTTGTGCCACTGCACTGTAACTAGCCTTTAGTGATACAATTAGGTTTAATACTAGTTACACATAATAGTAATGAATAGAAATTGTTTTTTTTTATTTATTCAAAATCTCATAGCTTCCACTTTAACATATAGTCTGTATCCTTTTTTCCATCCCATTTTTTTATATATATATTTTTTTCTCCAAACCTAAGGTTAAATAATAACTAAATAAGTTTAATTTTATTAATCTTATACTAATAATAAGTTATCATGATACCTTTCTATTATATTCCTGGTTTTATAAGTGCTTGCTTGCAGCATGCTTTTGCTTCACTACTTGGATTAAAAACTTGTGTTAATAAATATGATCTAATTGGATAAGCACTATCATGTAGCTTCCATTGATTACCATAATATTTTACATCACATTTTGCAAAATCAGTAATTGAATAAATTTATATATGTACCTGCAATAAAATATAAAATAATATTTTACAAAAGTATAAAATAGTAATTTAGAAAATCAGCAACTGAAATTAATAAGCCCACAGCTCAAATTAAGAAATGAAATAGTAACTGAGATCAAATATAGAAAAAAGTTTGCATAATTTGCCTGCTTTTTTAAAGAACTTTTAAGATATATGATATATAATACTCACATGGTGATTGGATCAATTGCAGCAATAGCTTCAGGACAACCCACCAATTCTATAGAATTTTTCTGCACTCTATTGATATACTTTAACATGATCACTGCATATATTTGCAATGGCTTATAGTAACTTTATAACACTATCATTATTATCACTCGAAAAAATATCACTCCACATATTTTTTTAACTTCTAAACAAAATAAAGTATAAATGCAATATTGCAATCCGAAAATATAATAAAGTAAACCCCCAAACGTCTGTTCTGTTCTGTTCTGTTTCTTATTTTATGGCTTTTAGGCGTGCCAGTAGAGCACAGTTTATTTCGCCAATGTCACGTAGAATGGAGAAGACACGATGAAGATTGGTAAATTAAAAACAAAAGAAAATATCACTTAAAAGACTGAATAAAAATAGAAGGTCTAATTAGATATACCACCACCTGAAAGAAAAAAATAAAAACATGACGTCACAAACTAAAATACAGTAAATCTACAACAAACAGTGTTAGTATAATCTATACCTAGGTTAGTTCACAATTTAATTTTATTATGTCTAATATATTTACATAAGAATGTACAAAGGGGACTAAACACAAACGATAACACACACTGAACATTAAGGGGACGAGGGACTTTATGGGGGAGGACATCATAGATAGGATGAAGTAATTTAGGACAGGAGAAAAGGATATGGGAAACAGAACCTTCGTCCAGGCCACATTCGCAAAGTGAATGGTCCCTGACCCTGATCTTGGCCAGATGCACTGGAGTACATGCATGCCCAAGGCGCAAGCGACAGATTGTAGTTATAATTCTCCGTTCAGTAAATTTTTGATTGAAAAACCAAGGTCCCCTTGGAATATCAGGTTGTATGGTTGCATAAAATTTACCCTTATAAGATTTTAATGACTTCCAGTAATTATTCCAGGACAAGTCCAAACGAGTATTTGCAAGTGACAACAAATCTTGGGCCGAATTGTGGTAATGTTCTAAAGTGCCACAAGCAATAGCATTCTTCGCACACGAGTCTGCGGATTCATTTCCTGCAATACCAGAGTGGCTAGGAATCCAAACTAAAAAGACTGATAATCCTTCCCGATGGCATGAGAATAAAGCTTCGCGGATCCTTAAAATAATGGAATATCTTTTCCTGCTACGAAAAGGATTCTCTTTAATGGCCAGTAGACAACTGAGAGAGTCAGTAAAAATAACAGTCTGTCGAAAGTCATGAGAGCGGGCAAACAGGATTGCTTCTAAAATAGCAACAGCCTCACCTGTAAACACCGATGTAAGAGGGGGGCATTTAAACTGTAATGTAATTTTAAATTTGGGAACCCAACACGCTGCACCAACACAACCATCCTTAGAAAGTTTAGATGCGTCAGTGTAGATGAGAATATGATTAAACCAATTGAGATGGATGTAGGATTGAAATTCTGTGTTGGTGTTCAGTGAGCCTTTAACTAGACCAAGATTTGTGAGTATAGGAGGGGAGTAGGTTAAAGCACGGAAGGGGATGGAATAGAGAGGATTTCTTGTAAAACAGGTGACAGGATTTGGAAGTCTGGTAAATTTCAGGAAGCTATCTAACAAGCACGATATATTTGGATTATCAGAAACAAGTTCAGATAGCTGGGATAGGCGGGATACTAAAGGATGGGATGACAGCTGTAAAAGTTTGCAAACAAAACGATCGGAAAGGAATTGTCGGCGTATTGTGTAAGGGGGATCAACACATTCAACCTGGAGTGCGTTGGTAGGAGAAGACCTCATTGCCCCTAAAATAATACGAAGGCATTTATACTGAATTTTATTTAATTTTTCTGAGGCGGCTTTATTACAGGGGTCAAGTACAAAAAAGCCATAATCGATGTGACTACGAATCAAAGCCTGGTACAGTAGTTTTTGAGAATATGGGTGTGAGCCCCACCACACCCCGGACAAAGCTCTAAGAGCATTAATACCTTTTTCGCATTTGTTAATAATATATTCAGTATGCGCAATTCCGTTCAGCCGGTGAATTTAAATGCCTAAGAATTTAACTTTATTTACAACAGAAATATATTGATCCATAAATCTAATATTAATATTAGGAATGGATCTTTTTTTACTGAACACCACCGCCTGTGATTTAGCTACTGATAGTGATAAACCATGATCAGATAGCCATTGGTCAAGATAGTGCAAAGCAGTATTTATTTGTGAAGTAATGTCCTCTACAGATTTTGAACTACCATAGAGAACGATGTCGTCAGCATATTGAAGAATATTGCAAAAATTGTTGACAGACAAATCGAGGTCGTGGGTGTATATGCTGTACAGCAAAGGACTAAGGACCGAACCTTGCGGAAGGCCCTTCCAGACGAGTCTGGGTGGGACAGTAACTAGCTGATGCCTCACAGATACAGTTCTACTGGTCAGCAGATTACATATGAAATGCGTCAACCTCGCAGGAATACTCAGCTGTTGCATCTTCTGCCTGAGCAACGGAAGAAGAACATTATCATATGCAGAAGCAACATCCAAGAAAACAGCAACCAAATAGTCACCCTTCGCAAAGGATAGTCGAATGTCTGTCGTGAGAATGCTGAGACTATCTATTGTACTTAGACCCTTTCCAAAGCCAAATTGAGAGGGTGCTAAAATGTTTCTGCTTTCCACTATCCATTCCAAACGATTTTTTAAAAGATGTTCACAAATTTTGGCTAGAGTAGAAGAAAGAGCAATGGGTCTATAGGAGTTTGGATCTGAAGGATTTTTACCAGGTTTTAGGATGGGGATAACTATTTGTGATTTCCAGGATTCAGGAATCTTTCCTGAATCAAATGAAGCATTTATAATTTTTAAAAAATACATTTTGGAATTATCACTAAGTCTTTGAATAAAGGAATAAGGAACGCCATCTTCTCCTGGAGTAGAATCTTTTAAATCCGTTAAGGCAGTTATGAGTTCAGCAAAGGAGAAAGGAGCATCCATCTCATCAGAGGAAACTCCTGGCGTGGATATAGGAAAGGAATCATGATATGGAACAAAGGGAGGAGCTAATTTGTTTGCAAAGTTGTAAAGCCATTCAGAAGGGTCATTGGAAGGAGTTTGGACAACATTAAGTGACCGACGAAATCTCCTAACGCTGTTCCAAACTACAATAGGAGGAGAACGGGGGTTGACGGATTCACAAAATTTGATCCAACCAAGCTTCTTTTTTTTAGAAATTATTTTTTTTAATTTGGCGTCACTATGCTGATATTCAATAAAATTCTCCACTGTCATAGAGACTGTATATGACACTTCAGCACAAAACCGACAGCTTGTCGACAGAATCAGTGCATTCCTGATCCCACCAAGGATTGGAAGGCAAATAATTCTGTGTGGAGCTTTTTTTAGGAATGTGGAGATCTGCAGAAGTCGAAAGGGCCAAGAGAAATTCTTCATAACATAAAATTACATTCTCATCATCAATGGAATCCGGAAGAGATTCAATCATATCATCAACAGAAGAAGAAAAGTCCAACCAGTTGGCCTTTTTTAAATTATATGGAAGCAAAGGTTTGAAAGCAGGAGGGGACATGTGTCTATTGTTTAAAGAAAGGAGAATAGGAAAGTGATCACTACCATAGGAAGACGGGAGAACATTCTATGATAGTTGGGATGCCAGAGATGGGGAACAAAGTGATAAGTCAACAGCGGTTTTGGGATTCTGGTTTGGATTAACCCTGCGAGTCGGAGAGCCATCATTGACAATGCAAAGATTTACATCATCAATCATGTCAACCAACAAAGGAGAGAATCCATCACAGTAATAACACCCCCACAAAATGTGGTGAGCATTAAAATCACCCATAACCAGTACTGGACCCGGGATAGAGGATATGATAGAACGTAGCTCAGAAATGAGGGAAGTAGAAGGATGAGGGATATAGAGGGAAACAAAGGAAATATCAAAAGCCCTTATAGCTACAACATTTAACTGTTGGCTATGAGGGGGGAGGGGAATAAGGGAAAAAGGAGTAAGGTTACGAATTAAAATGGCACAACCTGCAAACCCATCGCTTCTGTCATCCCTCAAACATGTGAAACCAGAGACCCCAAAAGGAGTATCAGGCCTCAACCAAGTTCCAGAGATGGCAATAACAACAGGTTCGTGCAAGTTGATAATAGTAATAAGCTCGTGCTTCTTAGCACGAACACTATTACTATTCCATTGTAGGAAGCGGACTGGGGCCATTATTTATAATTTGGAATAGATGTACTAGGTTTTGGGCAACGTTGGGCGGTAAAGGAATCTCATTACATGGAGAAATAATGTTAATGAGCATTTCAGTTAAGGAAAGGAGGAGATTTTTATAATTATCCATTGGATTACTATCCTTTTCTAGGATAGCGCAGCCATTGGGTAAGGAAGAAGGACAATTGCCAATAATGGCTTGGTGGGATTGTCTATCGTATCCCTTGCCCATAGGAGCATGAGGACGCGATTGACGTATGACAGTTTTACGGTAAGAGGATATAGGAGTAGGCGAAGGATTGGGGGATTTGGAATATGTAGGAGGGGTAAACATTTCTTTTGCTACGTCAGCATAGGATTTTTGGACGGTTGGGAAACGAGAGGAAGCTTTCATGTAGGATATATTATCCTGAGACATAACAATTTTGATAGATTGTTGTCTTGCATACTCAGGACAAGCTTTGTCAATTGCAAAATGCTTTGCTGTGCAAAACAAACATGATGAAGACTCTTTATTAACATCACATGAATCACCATTATGAGGCTGCGTACATCTATAGCATCTAGGCTTCGATCGACACTGAGCTTTAATATGGCCAAAACGACAACAGTTCATGCATTGTATGGTCGGGAATTTGTAGGGTTCTAAGGATAGGACAGAACTGTAGCTAAACACTCTCTCAGGCAACATTTGTCCACGGAAAGTTATTACCACGGTTTGTGTAGGAACCCAAGTAACAACCCCCTCACTAACAACCTTACGATTCAGGCGTCTCGCTTTCATGACAGCGCCACAGCCTGAAGGAAGCACAAGAGACTTCACAAGTTCCTCCATTGAAAAGTCAATGGGAACTCCCTTAGCCAAACCCATCTTAGTGACATTATATGTAGGAATAATAGCTTTGTACTTGGCCAGAGCCAGGAAGGGATTATTCAAAAACTTATTGGCAGCTTGTGCATTGGAAAATTGGACAGATACTTTATTTCTGCCAATATTTTTAATACCATCATTTAGTATTGAGTCAACTTTGTTTTGATGCAAAAATTGACCAAATTTTATAGCCCGTATAGCAGTTCCTGATGCAGGGTCTTCAACTTCCCGAGAGACTACAACAATAAAGGGACCTTTGTCGTCAATTGTGTAGGATTTAGGACCATCGGACATACTAGGGTGAACATATAGATTTTCATTAATAATATTAGATGTAGGTAAATCAGTCATTGTCTTTTTAGGGACGTTTTCGTCCGTAACATTATTTTCGCCTTGGCGTTTTCTCGAAACATTATTTAAAATTTCCAAGACAGTCGCACCACCAGGGTCCGGTGGGTCGGGAGGCCGATCTTCATCCATACCTACCCACAATTAACAAACAAACAAAAATATAAAAAACTTACCGAAACGAACAACACAAAAACACAAATATTAATTTAAAACCACCAAATTAAACTAAAACTACATATAACCAACTATTTAAACACTAATATCCAACAATTTTGCAATAAAATTTAGAATTTTAACAACCAAATCTCACTATACGTGTGTCAACCAGTACATACGCCAGCGAAACCCCCCCCCCCCCCCCCCCCAAACGTCTCGGATAGCAATAAGCTGTCATTTTTGCTATCGAACCTAATGTCAAAATGAACAGATCGATTATTAAGCAAGCACAAGCTGTCATTTTCATAAAAAATTCAATCTTAATCACCCGTTTGCCCTCCCAAAGATAGATTGACGTTAAAGATTGAAAATGAAGTACTAAGATTAGTTATTGGCAAGCAAAACACAACAAATAGATTGATATATCAACCTGTAATAGCAATTTATGGATTAGGATTGATTATTAACACCGGGCGTAGAATAACATGCTGTATTAGAATTTAAGAGATACATTGTACAAGCTTAATGGTATGGTCGTTATACATATAGTATGAAACTGTATCCCGCACATATAACAGAATAGGAAGAGGGAACCTGAGAACTTACTGTAGACCCTCTGTTCCCATAAGGCACTTCCGTTCCCCACCTCCCGTCAAATTCCCAAGGCATGTTCTGGCATGTCGAGGCGTATTGAGTGACGAAACGCAAAGTTTCGTTTTAGCTCCTTACCAGAGCGATAAAATAAAAATTTAAAATATTACATTTCCCTCCCATTTGAATGGGAGTCGAACCCACAACCGTTGCGTTACAGTCACAACCTTGTGCCACCTTGTACCGGGCCACGACAGCTTCTCATTATTAATCAGTCTGGTAAAGATTGCGTTTTACCAGAACAAGGAAATGAAAAAAAATCATTCCCCCGAGTGGAAATCGAACCCACTAAAGTCGTTGATTCATAATCAATAATAACATCTAGGTCATTGATGCGTTACGATACTAGATACATACTAGAAATAGGAACAAAATATGACATTCAAAGCAAAGTCACGACCAAAAAAAATTATATAACGATTTACAAATCACTGTATTAAAATCAATTTTATTGTAATTGTATGTTTATACTATGGGCCATGTTATTATAATTCCTTGAATATATTTCCTTTAGAATGAGCTTTTGTTTTAATGTTGTTGTATTTAGTTTACATTTATTTTACTTTTTTTATATAATCAATTCTGCTATATAAAAATGCTTTTTATATACAAATAGTTGTTAAAATGTTTGTGTTTACTTAAAATAATAATTAAGGCCGTCGTGGCGGTGTGTTACACCACTTAACGTGCAATATCCCGAAAATTGGATAGGATATGTTAAGCATAGTGTATTTTTAATACTAGATTCCCTTTGCCTACTCTGTGAGACTCTATATGCGTTACAGAGAGAAGGTAAAACAATAATAAATGAATGAAACGCATTGTATGTTTCGATTGCTTATTTTTTTAGGATTTTGTACTTTAAAAGAAATAAAAAAGCGGTTAAGTGCGAGTCGGACTCGCCCACCGAGCTTTTCGTACCAATTCCAGAATTATAGATTAACAGATAGTACAACTTATAAAAGTTAAAAACTTAAGTTTGCAGGCATATGCAATCTTTTTCTATGAAGGGGAGGTTCTAGTCCAGAGGTCCGAAAATGTGCGTAATTTCATGATTTTTTTTTGAGAGTACTTACGTATATTTTTCGACGCGCTCTTGGCTTTTCTTCGGACGACGTTCGAGTGACAATGTTATATTGTCGAGTTTCAGTTATTTGAATAAACTTCTGATGGCAAGTATTTTATTAAAGCGATACCTTCTAATGGCATAAATAAATTCTTAACACTGTTACCTCTGAATCTCTTAAAGATTTTGGGTTCTTCACGATCACAACTATAAACAATTCTCACCATTAGTCACATCACTAGCCAAAGCATTATTTATTAAATAATATTTTCAAAGGTGTTGGGGATATCAGTTACAACACACAATATCTCGCAAATTAACTGGTGTGTAAGGATTGGAGTGTCTTAACAATAGGTTCCCTCTGCTCAAAATGCACAAAATATTTAAATAATAGATGAACAAAAAAAAGATTTCATATTACAATGTTTCTTTTTTAAGGTTACGTATCCTAAAAGAAAAAACTAAACTCAAAAATGAGAAGAAAATGAGATAACTCCAATCTTTCTTTTTTTTCAATACCAAGATTATTTCAAAATAACTTCTATTACTCAAGGTCCCATAGAGGTATGAAGCTGATATTAATATTAAATTATCAAGTCTCTTGAGACATACAATATTTAAGATTCTTAGTCAACGCAATCAAAAGATCAGATCAGATTTCATCAGATCAGAAGATCAGAAGATTTGTGCATCGTTTTTGCATACTGTATGAAATTTACCACATAATCAAAACAGTATAAGGAGTATAAATGTCGTCAAAAATTAAAACTTTATAATTTTTAGGATTCCGTACCTCAAAAGCTAAAAACAGAACTCATATAGAATTACTTTGCTGACAGGCTATCAATACCATTTATTTCGAGATCGCGTGGAGGTTTCAAGCTGAAATATATATCAAATGTTCAAGTATATAATTTTATGAAGCACAGAAAAAAATCATGATTCTAAATCAACGTAAACAGAAGAGCCGATATTAATGGATCGATTTTGCTGCGTTTTGTCTGAAATTTACCGCGTAATCAGAACTTATAGGGTACTTTCCGTGCACCTACAGTTACGAAATTTTCCACGAAGTAAGAACTTACTAGGGTGAACCGGGTAGGCCATGCCCACCCCCGTATAGTCTGGTGCCCAAAAATTTTACTTGTAACAAAATTTGCACCACACATATATGTTCAAAGTCATAGTCGAATTATTTTTTCCATCTTTCTATTGGTTTTTCTATCTTTCCATTTAGGATAGGTCTTTTCTTATTTATTTTAAATACCAGAACTTTTGTCTTATTCGTGTTTAGGTAAATTATTATTTCACACTCTTCTTTCAGAGTTGTAACCAATGAGAGGAACTTGCATTCTGATGATGCATTCAGCACTGCAACATCTGCGTGCAACCGGCATTTTACTTTTATGTCACCTATTTTACTATTTTACTATTGTTCTATTAGAAAATAATAGTCAAATATTTAATAAAGTACGAAAATATAATACGGTGTTTGAACTTAACATAAGTTGTACATTACCATAATATATTCAAATATAGGTAAACTATTGATATTTTTAAATTGAATAGTATAAGAGTAAAGGTTAAAGTAAATTTATAGTCAAAATTCAAATGAGGGCACTATTATATTATTTATAGGGCTGAGAGTGAATTTATAGTTTTAGAAGAATTCCTGTTGCGGACGAAAGTGGTTTTAGCAGAATTCTTGTTCAGTTTTATTAAAAGGTATATATTTAGATTTACATTAACTTTAAGAAAATAAATAAATCCAAATAAAATCAGCTTCACGCTGTATCCCGCACACAGCAGGGTAGGCAGAGGGAACCTAGTGTTAAGACACTCCGTTCCCGCTTTGGCATTGCGTGTTGACACACACTTCGTGCCGCTGCGCCACGACCGGCCGACCTTTAAGAAAATAAATATAAAATAGTGTTATATAAATATTTTTTATAATAAAAATATTCGTCAGTCGTGGCGCAGTGGCACAAAGTGTGACTGTAAAACCGACTGGTTGTGGGTTCGATCCCCACTCGAGGAGATGAAATATTTACTTAAATTTATATTTCCATTTCTTCGCTCTGGTGTCGAGGACAAGCGCGGCGTTCAGTTCTGCCACTCAACACGCAATGCCTCCAGAATTCGGCAGAAAGTGGGGAACGGAGTGTTAACACTAGGTTCCCTCTGCCTACCCTGCAGTGTGCGGGATACAGCGTGAAGCTGATTTATTTTATTTGTATTTATAAAAATATTTATAAACAGACTACGGTACAGCAGTTGTACTCGGGTCTGATATTTAATATAAATAACGGTGTGAGGCAGGGTGACCGATTATCTCCGAAATTGATCATCAGTGTCCTAGGAAGTAGAAGTATTCCGCAATCTAGCGGCCGCCTGGGAGAATAAGGTATTGTCGTTAGCGAGAAAAGGCCGTAGCAAACTTTCGATTCGCTGTTGACATCGTCCTATACTGAGTCAGAATTGCATATTATGCTTGAAGACCTAACCAAAGCCAGCCTCTAGGTTGGATAAAAAATGAATATTTCAAGGACCAAGTGTATTATTGATTACCAACAGCATACAGCAAAAGGACGACCGTAGGTTCAAAGGAAATGCAATATGCCCAAGATAAAAAAGTCGATGACGAATAGAAAATGTCTGGAGGAGCTTGATCTATGGGTGACCTCGTGAAAGGAGACCTTCCTTTCCGTCCTCCAGGTTTGCTTAGGTGTCAAATTGATGGATAAAATTCAAAAACTGAACTGCGCTCTCGCACAAAATCCGTTACGCTGAAATGAGACTAGGCTGGGCAAGTCTGCCGCGTGCCTAAAGAGTCTTGGACGAAATTCTCTACCAGCTGGATGCCAAACTCTAAAAAGAGAATTGGCAGACCAAAACTGAGATGACATGACGAGCTGGATCATTACAGACCTGACTGGTGTTTAATAGCACAAAAGTCTACAGAGTGGAAGAAATGGAGAGATGCCTTTGCCCAACAATAGTATAGGACTAGGAAAAAAAATTAAAAATAATAATACGTGAAAAAAAAATATAGTCATCGATCTAATAAGAAATCAGAGGATTTTCTGCAAAAATATATTAATACGATTTTATTAATGCTTTACAGAAAATGGCGCCTATAACGAGTACTTATATGAAGCCTGAAGAAATGAGTCAGAAGAATGGATGGGAAAGATCAGGAGAGAAAGTATTCATAACAGGAATGTCAGGTTTATATCCTGAATCTCATAGTGTAAAGGAACTTTCGAATATATTATACAATAAGGTGAGATTTTCAAAGTTTATTTAGGAGATCTAATACATACGTAAAACTTTGATTCATATTTTAAAAAATATACAACAATTTTGATTACTTAAATTCCAATTTAAGTAATCAAAACAGTTGTATATCACTTTTTCTACACGCACACTCAATCATCTAATTTACAGTCAGATGCTTAGACTCTGTAAATTGCTTTTATTTTTTGGTTTATAAAAACAATATTCGACTTTAGTTTCATTTTCAGAAAGCATTATTTGAACTTACATTTTCTTTTATGAGCGATAAAATTTTTCTTTAAATAACTTTGGATTGTGATGGACCGTTGGTTTCATCAAATCTATTGCTGATAAGAAATTATATAATATAGATGTTACCTCTAGTATTGCAAATCACAAAATGAATTTGGACAAACTTTGTTTTTTTGGGTAATTTTGTAAAATTAAATATCTAATATCATTATTTCACAGATTAACCCAGTTAACACAAAACATTCTCGTTGGCAATATGAGCATCCTGAAGTAGCTCAATACACTGGCAAAGTACCTGATTTGATGTTATTTGATGCACAATTTTTTAAAGTGCACTACCGTCTAGGAAATAATATGGACGCGATGGCACGTAAAATATTGGAACAGGCGTACCAAGCTATTTATGATGCTGGTAAGTTTGAAATACTTCAGTAACGTCCAATAGATATCATCTAAATAAAGTTCACTAAGGCCTACCTTGGTATACTTCCAAGGTTCGAGACAAAAAAAATGGACAATAAATCAAAAAAAACTTGCCTCAACCTCGTGCGTCATTAAAAACAACCACGACAACTCCTTCGAAAGTACATACTAAGAAGAAATAAATTTTATTCGTTATTATCGTACGTGCATACACACGCATTGGAACAGCGTCTGGCTGTTAGCAGATAGGTTGTAGATTCCATCCAGACTCAGCGAAATTGATTATTATTATTATTTCCCTGCACAAAAAAATGCTGCCAAAAATCTCACATGAGGTTCTCTTTGCGGGAAAAATCAATACATATAATAAAATTGTAAGTGATCGCGGACTTTTCAAGAAGGTAAATCAGAAAATGTATTATTAGAGGTATTTGTCAATTTAACAGAACGCAAATCAATGATTAAAGGAAAAAAGTGTCTGTATGTCTGTGCATTCGTGCACGCTAATCTTAAAACGGCTGAATTGATTAAAATGCAGTTCTCACTCTTCTATTTTGGTAACTACCCTTAATATTTAGTGTTTGTTTTATTTAAATAAGTTCATTTCATTTATTTTATTTAATTGGCTGAAATTTTAGTTTCCAATATATAAGTAGTATCTTTAAAACGATAATGTTATTAGAATATGAAAGTAATTCGAATTAACAAACAAATAAATCCAAGCGGGCAGTTGACGGTTTATAATTTTCTTGAATATTCAGTATTAATAATATTACTGCGGCGTTGAGTTCTGCCACTCAACACGCAATGCCTCCAGAATTTGGCAGAAAGTGGGGAACGGAGTGTCTTAACACTAGGTTCCCTCTGCCTACCCTGCTGTGTGCGGGATACAGCGTGAAGCTAATTTAATTTATTTTATTTTAATAATATTACTATAATAAATAAAGTCATACTATTTTGTCATTACATCCAGGCGTTAGTCCCGTCGAACTTTACGGCAAAAAGGTTGGCGTATATATTGGCAGTTGCTTTTCTGAAACTGAAAAGGCATGTTTTTACGTCGCCAGTTCCAGAACAGGTTTTGGTATTGCAGGGTAAGTCTTAAAATAAAAAAAACTTGAACACTAATAAATAATAGTTAGGGTAGTTAATGGATGTTTGAAACGTTGAACTAATGATAAACAATCATATTTGAAATCTTTTTATTTCTGTTTTTGGTTAAATAAAATATTGAAGTAAATAATTTAATACGCAATATTTTTATATATTTGAGTATAGTTGTAAAGTAAAGTACTAAGAAATATTTCATGATATATATTCTCTATTATAAAAAATATTGACAAAATAATTATCATATTACAACTATTTTATTTATTATGTTTATATAGATGCAGTAAGACAATGTTTGCTAATCGTATTTCGTACTGGCTGAATGCTAAAGGTCCATCAATGGGTGTAGACGAGGCTTGCTGTAGCTCGGCTGGGGCATTAGAACTAGCTTACTTAGCGATTACTCGCGGCGAATGCGATGCGGCTATTGTTGGAGGATCTAACTTGTGCTTACACCCGCAATCCTCTGTTCATTATGCAAGGTATACTATTTATTATTTCTCCTATTTTACATTACATCCAAAATATAGCAGAGTAAGCAGAGGCAACCTAGTGTTGAAACATTACGTGTGAAGTTGGCGGAACTGCATTGAGACTGCATTGACATTGATTTTTATCACTTAACCTGTAATATTGAATCTACCAATCGCTATCCACAAAATGTAAAGAAAAGGCAAAGAAAAATAAATAAAGCGAGGCAACGTATAATTATATTGGAATGACTACTGGACCAAACGGCTGCTTTTTAGGTATTATACGAAAAAGTATTTGTGCAAAAGTACAGACAAAGTTATAATAGCTTCTTATAACAAGTTTAATATATTTACAGAATAATGCAATTAAGTATGGATGGCAAAACAAAATCTTTTGATTCTAACGCCACTGGATGTGCCAAATCCGAAGCAATTAACGTCCTTTTCTTGCAAAAAGCTAAAGATGCCTTAAGGTAGATGAATATTCTTTCACTATTTATCATACAAATTTTAATATTTCATCAGTTATTAAATAACGACATTTTACAGAGTTTATGCTGAAGTTGCCTACGTTAAATGTGAATTCACAACATTAGAAACAGATGAAAGAGGACCAAAGTTTGGATTTTACAGGAATCCTTCTATTATAGCTAATTTTCTTAAAAGATTTTATGACGAAGCTAGAATTTCTCCAGAATCCGTTGAATATGTTGAAGCATTTGGATCAGGTATTTGAACTCGTTATTTAATAATTTATATGTTTAAAATAGTATTCATATAAATTTCCTTAAATCAAAATATAGGTATTTAATGAAAATTATAACTGTGACATTATTAAATATTCTTATAGCTGTTGCTGAAGCTGATAAATCTGAACTAGAAGCTATCGAAGAAGTTTTTTGTAAAAATAGAAGTAACACTTTAAAAATAGGTAGCGTTATGTCCAATATTGGATACGGAGAAGCCGCTTCAGGAATATCTGCTATTACGAAGGTATGCCCCTTGATGATATTAGTTGAAGAAACATTTTTTTTTATTCCAAACTTTTTCTTTTATTGTAACAGGTGCTTTTGGCGTACCACACTGGGCAAATTGCTGCAAATTTGCATTGTGACTCACCTCGCCAGGATATTGCAGCTCTTCGTGAAGGACGTATGCGTGTTGTTACCGACCATGAAAACATCAATCATTCTTACACAGCTGTTAATAATCTATCAGTTACTGGTGTAAATGCTCATGTTTTATTGAAAGGCCAATATAAGCCCAAGGTAACGAATAATAATCTGAATATAAAGAATGTATAATATATTCCAAGCAATAAGTCAATATATAGATTACAACTATAGAAATATATATAAATAGAAATTTAGAATTTTAATTAATTGTTATAGGATCCCTCTCGTTACATGACTGATATTCCGCAACTAGTAACTCTATCAGGTCGACAAGAATCATCTGTAATAAAAATTATTAATGATTTAAAATCGCGTCCTATTGACCCTGAAGAATTGGCTTTATTGCGTAATATTCACAAAACAAGCATCATGGGGCATTTGGGCAGAGGATACGCAGTTCTAGGTACTCTATTTTTGCAATTTTGCTCTTTTCTGTTTAAATGGAGATCTTCCGTTATCGAATTACATAGAAACAACGTGCAGCCATACTGCAGATAGCTGAAATTCGGCATGGGCTAGATCAGTGGGAAGGAGGAGAGGAAAAGTAAGGACTTTCCGAAATTCTCCCAAAAATCCTCGCAAGCAAGTTGCAAGCTATACATAATTCATTTTAATAATAATAATAATAAAATTTTCATAATCTTACATATAAATAATTATATGCATACATATGTATATAACATAATTGTTTCCATAATTCAGATTCCAACGCCAAGAGTACTATCAGCCTAAGCGAAAAAACTGACTATTTTGATGACTTAAAGAGACCCGTTTGGTTTATGTATAGTGGAATGGGATCTCAGTGGGCAGGAATGGGAAAAGAACTTATGCGTATACCAATATTTGCTGCAGCTATTGAACGGTAATATAAATAACGTATTTTTATTGAAATATTAAGCAAAGCAAACCTTATGCTAAATCACTGATATAACTTTGGTAATTTGGATACTTCCAACTACGCTTGTGTTAGGTGGACTTCTTATAAAAATTTTAAGGTAGTGGGACTCAAATTTGCGCCTCCTAACAAGATAAATAAGTTGTAACAATCGTATAAAAATTTTGACGTAGCTCGATGAGAACGTATGGCTTAGTGGTCAGAGCGCCTGGTCGGTTTCCAGGAGGCGCGGGATCGAGACCCGCTACGTTCAAATTTTTATACGTTTTCTAACTAAGTATTTTTCTTTCCTAAGTGTGGAATAACACTTTAAAAATATTAAAAGTTTTCTAGACCATTTTTATTTAATATTTGTATTTATTGACAAAAATAGATGCCGACGTGCTCTAGAACCTAAAGGAATTGATATAGTTGATATAATAACTTCGAGTGATAAAAATATATTTGATAATATTCTACACTCCTTCGTGGGAATTGCAGCAATTCAAATAGGACTTACCGATATTTTGAGAGCATTGGAGATTGTCCCTGATAACATTATAGGTATGTATTTATTTTATGTTTTTAATTGAATTTGACTGCAGAATTTGAATACAATTTAGGATGAATTTTCGTAGGTCACAGTGTGGGTGAACTAGGATGTGCGTATGCTGATGGATGTTTCACCGCAGAAGAAATGATTTTATCTGCCTATAGTCGTGGATTAGTCTCATTGCAAACACCATTTATCAGGGGTTCTATGGCAGCAGTCGGTATTGGATATCAACAGGTACTTACCTTCGTAATACCATCTTTAATATTTTTACGAATATTTACTCTGCATTTGTGGCATATTTTTACCACTGCTATCTTCTTTAGATTTATCTTTAGTTTAAACGCAAAATATTCCCTCTAGTCGCAATAATATTAAATTACATTATAAAGTTTACCAGAACTGTTATCGTTAATAACGTTATTAATTATTTGTTCCTTCTATTTAGTATTTAAGGCACAATTGAGTTTTAAATGTTGTAGGTTGTGAAAATGTGCCCCCCAGAAATAGAGGTGGCTTGCCATAATGGCTCTGACTCTAGTACTATATCTGGACCAGCTGTTGCAATGAAAGAATTTGTAGCCCACTTAACTTCCAAAGGTATTTTCGCTAAAGAAGTACCATGTTCAAATATTGCATATCATTCACGCTACATCTCTAAAGCAGGTAAATATTTAATTAGAAAAGTTATTTTATTAAAACTAATATATGTAATCGCATTTATTGTTCTTAATAATATTTTTTTCAAGGTCCCGGCCTACTTAAATACTTAAGTGAAGTTATTCAAGCACCAAAGGCTAGGAGTAAAAAATGGGTATCAACTTCTGTACCTCAAGACAGATGGGATGAAGAAATTGCCAAATATTCTTCAGCTGAATACCATACAAATAATTTACTGGTTAGAAAACTTTTAAAGTGCACATTTCGTATCGTTTCATTTCGTTGTCTTTCCTTATCTCTATTACATGACATAATATAAATGAAATTAATAAAATCTAATTTAACATTTAATTTGTTCGTGATAGAACTCTGTGCTCTTCGAAGAGACATCACGACTGATCCCCGCGAATGCAATTGTGATTGAGATTGCTCCACATGGATTGTTACAAGCTATTGTGAAACGGTCGCTACCTGAATCTTGCCATCACGTACCGCTTACAAGGCGCGGACACCCGGATAATGTACAACATTTACTCGATGCTATTGGAAAGTAAGTTGATTTGATTTAAATTTTACTGTAGTATTTTTTTTAGCTTCACGCTTTTTCCCTAATAGCAGGGACAAAGTGAATCTTGTGTTAGGACATCCCGTTCCCCTTTTCCGCTCAGTATTTCAACATATTCCGTATGGTATTCGTTTTTCCTCTGAGTGGGAATCGAATCTGCAGCTGTCGCTTTTACAGTCAGACGTTGGCTTACTGGACCATAACTGTATTGATTAAAAAAATATCAAAATAATATCAACAATGCTGTGTATAGACACAATAATTTTGACTTGTTTGCAGACTCTACATGGGAGGACTTAACCCTAAAGTCGAAGTGCTTTATCCAAAAATCGAATTTCCTGTGTCCACTGGAACACCAATGCTATCTCATTTAGTGGAATGGGCACATAATGAAAGATGGTAAATATTAGTAAGACTACATTTTTATATAAAAACGACATTCAATTATGACTTTTACATGAGCACACAGTGTATTTAAAAAAATATATTTTCAGGAACTTACCTTTATATGTCTCAGCTCATAGAAAAACCGCAGCCGCTACTAAACTTGTTATATCCACTCACGATGATGAGAATGTTTACTTAAAAGGTCACGTTATAAGAGGTAAGAGGATATTTTTTTAGCAGCTTATCCCAAGTGGGATAACCAGAGATAACGGAGCGCCCATCGCTTTGGTCTTTGTATAACTCTTTCATCTCGTTAACTTTCCTTAACTTCTTCAAACAGTCCCTCCAGGTGTTGTCGATCTTGTTACCTTCCTCCAATATCCTCGATACTGTGTTTTCTTAGGTACTTTTTTCTTTCTTAGGTAGGATAATATACTAACCCACGTAAAACGCATCGCTGCCATAAAACAGCGTACGTACCAGTGTGTACGGCTATTTACGGTAGTTACGGATATTTCACCATTTCATCAATACATCTAAGACAACGATAACTCCGTTACCGATAACAATATGCCTTTCCACATCCATTTCATATCTTTCTTTTTCTAATATGTTACCACTTATTTAATCATTTGTTTGAAATACCAGGCCCTTACTCTTAATGGCATTCCGAGTAAAACCTTTATTTCCACACCCTTCGTTCAGAGTGATGACCGATGCGTAATAATTCTGACGATGCAATTAACATTATCTGAGTGCAACAGGCAATTTAATTTTAATGTCACTTTCACTCCCATGTCACAACGAATGAAAAAAATAAAAGTTTCAAATGAAAACTATACTTTGCTTAAATAATAACTTAGACCAAAATTTGCATGGATTTTTTTTAGAAAAGAACGTGTATCCCTTTTCTGCTCTGCTGGTAGGAGTTTGGGACACACTAGCAATGGTTTTAGGTGTTGAAAAAAAACAACTCTCTGTTCAATTTAACGACGTGCACTTTTATTTACAACCGCTTCTTCGTGATCAGCACAATCTACGTTTAAATGTTACTTTACATCGAGGAACAGGGCGTTTCGAAGTAAGCTGTATAAAAAAAAAATATTTTTTAAATTGATGATTTTTTTTAAATTGATTTAAATTGAATTTGAGGCCGGTCGTGGCGCAGCGGCACGAGGTGTGACTGCAAAATCGACTGGTTGTGGGTTCGATCCCCACTCGAGGAGATGAAATATTTACTTAAATTTATATTTCCATTTTCTTCGCTCTGGTGTCGAGGTTAAGCGCGGCGTTGAGTTCTGCCACTCAACACGCAATGCCTCCAGAATTCGGCAGAAAGTGGGGAACGGAGTGTCTTAACACTAGGTTCCCTCTGCCTACCCTGCTGTGTGCGGGATACAGCGTGAAGCTAATTTAATTTTTTTTTTTTAAATTAATTTAATTATCGTGATTATTTAAATTAAATACGAACTTTCTTTATATGATTAGGTATTAGATGAAAGTGCTTACATAGTGACAGGTTACATAACTGGAAAAATAGAAGACACAGAAAAATATGAATTAAAAATTCACGACGCATTACAAATGACAACAGAAGATATATATGAACTCTTTTCGACAAGGGATTATAACTATTCGTAAGTTTTCAAAACAATGCATAAAAACCAGTCAAGTGCGAGTCCTTGGAGGAATCCTTGCCAATTTCAGGATTGTGGTTCAACTGGAAGTACAACTTGTAAAAGTTCACAAATGCACACATTTTCTATGAAATGTACAACAATTATATTATAAGCTTTTTATAGTTACGCACTTTGTACGAGTACGTTGAGGCCGGTCGTGGCGCAGTGGCACAAGGTGTGACTGTAAAACCGACTGGTTGTGGGTTCGATCCCCACTCGAGGAGATGAAATATTTACTTAAATTTATATTTCCATTTCTTCGCTCTGGTGTCGAGGTTAAGCGCGGCGTTGAGTTCTGTCCCTCAACACGCAATGCCTCCAGAATTCGGCAGAAAGTGGGGAACAGGAGTGTTTTTTTTTTTTTTTTTTTTTTTTTTTTTTTTTTTTTTTTTTTTTTTTTTTTTATTATAATTTTAACTAAGCACTACAGACACGTAGTCCGTACTTTTTTTTAACTTTTTCATTATTATTAGCTAATCATCAATTTTATATTTATCTGCTGCTTAAATAAGGCTTATAACTAGAGATAATTATCTAAATATGTAATTCCTAAGAAAGTCCAGGTATTTTTAGATTGCCTTTTTTTTTTTTTTTTGTAAATATTTCACTTATTATCTATTAACTTAATATCTATTACAATTTAACAATTTATATATTCTAAGTGCCTGTCGGAAGATGGATTCAGGATGTGGAGGGTATAACCGAAGCGGTCATAACCTCTACTAAAGAAGATATGACCGCTTCGTTTCTATCTTTAATGGCCATTTTTAAATTGTATTCCACAATGCCTTTCGTCGTTGCCATTGTTGCACTGCGGATCAGCCTTTTGACTGCATCGTCTTCGCTACCGCTGTAGTAGTAGCAGCTGTAAGTGTGTCGCGTTATTGCGACGACTGCGTGCGGGACGCTGTCATGCAGCTGTAATTTTGCCGACTTCATGTTCACTACTACTACCATCACGTTCGTCAGACCCTGAGCTTCGTGAATCGTTAACACCTTTGAACCTGTACTCACTCCATATCCTTGTTGAATCATGGAGTCTTTCTCCTCTTGTGTAAAAGTGAGGTAGAAGGTGTTTTTTAGGTCTTTTGGTACCGGCGTCGCCTTGATGTTTACAATATGAAGAGAGTGCACTGCCCTTTTTGCTGAGTATATACCGCAGTATATTTCTCGTAGGGCGTAAGCGACGTCCATGGGGCTTCTATGGGTACACAGTAGGTTTTTGCTGATGCTTAGCATTTGGGATGGATTGCGGTAAAGCATATTAAAGAGATTCTCCCGGTCAATATAGGGAAGTTGATTTACATCTCCGATCAGTAGTAATTCTTCTACTCGGAAGATTCTAGCAGCCGTCACTATTGCTCCAAAATGATTCATCAGGGCTTCGTCTACCATAAGGCGCTTGCACCTTTCTGATTTTCTGACCCCGTTAACCAATATTGAAGCGATAGTGCGAACCTTACTTTTTGCCAAGTTCCCTATATTTACTGACAGTTTCTCTCGGAGTTCTTTGGCTGTCTCTGTGGTAGTGGTGACAATAGTGTCTTTATTCAAGTCAAAGTGTTTTAGAATCCAAGTTGTTTTACCGCATCCGGGGACCCCATTGACCCACTGCATCCCAGGTACCTCCCATTCCGCTGATGATGTGGGTTCCAGAGTGTTGTCGAAGTTTCTGGCCATCTCTAGCATTTTATCCTCTAGCATCACTTTCGTGCACTTGGCGACGACAACAATGGGATTATTATCAGTTAAGTTGAATTTGAGGTTGCCTGTTTGTCTGGTTTCCTCTTTATCTAACTCCACAAAGCCAACTGCAGCATTATACGCCGCCATGTAACTGCCGTTCATGTTGCCTGTAATGGTTTGGGCGGTATCATTGTTATATATGGCGGCTTCTGCCTCCTTGAGCTTTACCTGCAGGATCGAGTATTCTCCCTGAAAGGCAAGCATTATTTCCTTGCAAGTTTTGAGCTTTACTTCTTTAGTAGCTTTAAGGACTGCGAGGAATTCAAGGAAAGCATTCTTGTAGTGGTCTTTGTATCCCATGATCGGTACCAGGTTGGGTGTTTTTACTTGATTCATAGCCGCTCTTGTTAACTTTGGCCATGTTTTTACAGCGGTAGTCTTTGCAGAGTCTCTTGCGATATTATCTATGGCCATCACCTGGGTTTCATGTATTGATGGTTTCCTCCTACCTAATAAGTTTTCAACGGCAGTCATAAAGGCGCTGCATGCGCCTCTTGCAGCAGTGTGTTTCGGTTTGTTTCCTGCACGTTTTGCCTGTTCCTCTGCTGTCTTACGTTGGTACAGTTCTGAGCCGCTTTCGATGGTCACAAGGGTAGATGGGGGGTTTACTTTCTGGGTGCTCATGTGATTGAGTTTTAGGTAGCTGAGATCTTCACCTCTGTCCTCATACGCTATCACCTCATGTTGTTCTGAGGCTGAACAGGAGTGTTAACACTAGGTTCCCTCTGCCTACCCTGCTGTGTGCGGGATACAGCGTGAAGCTGATTTAATTTAATTTTTTGATTTTTACTTTGTACGAAATGACGAAATGAACAAACCATATAATGTTATAATGTTTTTTTTCTATGAAATACCTATAAACTTTCAAATTTCAGATTTTTCATTTCCACGTGTTAAAAATAAATGTATATCTATTGATAGCCTAATAATATATTTTCAGTGGTGAATTCTGTAGTATTTATAATGCTAATTTGTCACTATCTGAAGCAAATTTAAAATGGAATAATAATTGGGTGACTCTCATAGATGGTATGCTGCAGTTAAACATGTTAAGAAGGGTTCATGAAACAGTATCTCAGCTCAATTTTATAAGAAAGATGATAATTGATGTAAATCAGCATACTCTCTACAATACCAACCAAGTAGACGGAGTAAACGTAGTCCCAGCCAAAATAAATGAAATCCAAGATTACATCAGGTAAAGTAGATATTAAAATATTATTAAATGGAAAATATATTTTTTAAATTTGTTTTATAATGATGTCAATATTTTAGATGCGGTGGTATTATAATGAGCAATATAAGGTTCAATGATTTACCGTCCATCAATAAAAATATTGGATTGAAATCATTAAGATTTATTCCGCATCATTCCACAAACTACATAGATGTATGTATACAATTAACTTTGGTATTATTATTATTCCTTTCTATTTTATTATTCTTATTTATCTCCTTACATATTAGTAATGATAAAATATAAAATATAAACAACAAATTTATATTACAGAAAACGTCGGCACTCTCAATTTATATACAAATTGTTGCACAAAACTTAAACAAGCAACAACTAAATGTCTTAGAAATATCGGAAAACAGTAACTCTGACTTCTTAGAAGTTAATGAAATTCTTTCTGAAATACCAGGAGTACAAGTAACATTTTTGAGAATCAATAGAGATATTGCCATACGGACAAATATTTTATCGGGCGAACACGATTTACTTTTAGTGTCAAATTTATCAAATGACGATAATGTAAGTTTAATTTATATTGTTTTATAATTTTTACTCTTTCTTATCTCATATGCAGGGTAGGCAGAGAAAATCTACTATAAAGACACTTCGTTCTTAGCTTGCTACCATGAAACGGACATATGTGCGTTTCATTTATATCAATTATACTGTTAGAAATCGGAAGCGATTAACGTTTTTAAAAGAAGAAATGCATATTGTCAATATGTTTTTTAATTATTAGGAAGAGAGATTCTACGTAATTGCAATAAGTGACATGTATCACCCAATAACAATACCTCACACGAGTTTTCTTCCAATAAGGGCCGTTGCCTACCGTTGCTTTTATAGTGTTTTTCACCTACCCTCTTTTATACGAGTTCGATAACAATAAATTGAAATTTACATTTTTCAAATTTATTTTTACAGATGAGTCAGTCACTTCACCGAAATCTTAAACGCCAATCATTTGTTGTCAGTTATGAAAAATATAGATCAGAAATTCTGAATGACCGTCCATCAATTCTGTATAAAATTATTTGTGCACATACTGTAAAGTCAACAGTGTTGGAACTTGTAATATGGCGCCCCATAGACTCAAATTTAGGTACCAGTGCTGTCACAGTTAAAACAGAATCTGACCTTGTCTTACTGACTTCAAGAAGATCAGCAATACCCGTAAATCAACATCTTATCGTGCTGACTTCTTACCCACCGTTAGCTGGCTTAAAATCCACAGTGAAGAAATGGAAAAACGAAGAAGGCCGTAAAATTACTTTAGTTATGATCAATGGCAAATTATCGAGTGATCAATTCCTGGATCAACCTCTTACGGATTTCGACGTTAATATTCTTAAAAATGTAAGTGTATGATATTACAGTCATCGTGGGTGAGTCTTCTAAAGTATAATTTATTTGATTAGATTCACGACCAAACATCGTTGCGGCGGCGGTGATTTTAACTAATGGTAAAAGCATGTATGTGTATAAAAACATAAAACTTTTATGTATTGTGTAAGTCTATTTTTGTAAACATTAGTAAAAATTAAATTTAATTAGCTTCACGCTATATCCCGCACACAGCAGGGTAGGCAGAGGGAACCTAGTGTTAAGACACTCCGTTCCCCACTTTCTGCCGAATTCTGGAAGCATTGCGTGTTGAGTGGCAGAACTCAACGCCGCGCTTAACCTCGGCACCAGAGCGAAGAAATGGAAATATAAATTTAAGTAAATATTTCATCTCCTCGAGTGGGGATCGAACCCACAACCAGTCGGTTTTGCAGTCACACCTCGTGCCGCTGCGCCACGACCGGCCTCAAAAAGTTATGGTTCTAAATAAATTCTGCTGTATTTCACCTCTAGAGAAAAGGAATTGACTATTATGATGAATAGTTGCACACTGAAAGAAATGTAAACAAGTTTATATTAACTTAACTAATAAGTTGTTATTATTTACTCTAAACTTTTATTCAGTACTGATCAATATAAATATTTTAAAGTATTATCAAGTTCTATACTCTAAAACGATAAACTACTCGTAGGTTCATGAAGGTTATTTAAGTTTTATGCAACCATTCGACACATCTTATACAAGATGTAACGCGATCGACGGCTATCTATGGGTAGAAGACTTCAATATCTATGCATTTGTACTTCATGTATGTTAGCCGATTTTCAGTGGTTTGACAGATATTTGAAAATTTGTGATTTTTTTTGGGAAAAATCGGATTCTTGAATAAAATTGGCAAATACAGCCTGACTGTTAACTCTGCGCTCGTGGTTTTCTTTTTCAATATAGTTTAATAGTAGACATTTTGTATTATGTAATACTTGAAAGGTATATAAATCATGGATATTTTAAAATAATTTTATCAAAAAATTTCAAGGGTTATAGCGAAAAAAAATACTGGTGATTTTTTCCAGGAGTAACTTTAAAAACTATTATTTATTAAAGTTAAGTATTTGTATAAAATAATCTCTAAAAGTTTCATAGGCGAAGTTCAATGACAACTTGTTAAAAAATGTACTCAAATCATGAAATAGTAAAAATAGTTATTCTTATTACGAGAACCGACTACATTTAAATCGATTTTTATACATATATTATTTCACAATATTTCACAACTTTTGTTTTGTATCTTCTATTTTCAGAACTACAAGTACATATAAAGACTAGATACTAAAAGTTTCATTCAAATATAATAACGGAATAATTTTAAAATGTACTTAAAATGCAAAAATGGCCTACTTTAAACGATTTTTAATAATCTCTCCGAAATATTTTTCATTTTTGTTAATAATTTAATTGTTTCTACAATTTTTTTTTCTATAACTGCTGAAATTAAGAAATAAACTCGATAGGATAGGCGTAGTTAATTGTGCCTCTGTTTAAGAATAATACAATATAACAAGTATACCAATATTTAATGAACATCGGTCGTCTCTTGATATATTACCGACAGAGTGGCTGCGAAAAATCATTTATACTTATTTATGTAATTATTTGATATATTTTTTTTTTCGACGAACAAAATTTTGCCTTTTATATATTTTTTTTAATATAAGCTATTTTTTTATTTGTTTCCTTAATGCTATCCAAATGAAACTTTTAATGTTTATTCTTTACACGAACTTATTATAATTTTGTAGACGATACAAAAAAAATACTTTTGAAATATTCATATTATGATCACAAGAGACAGAAGATCTGCCAGAAAAGTCTATCTAAATCTAACTACGAAAATAAAATAGTTACTGGATTTTAAATAATAATGCATTCAAAGGACAAAAATAGATTGATTGCTCAAAAACAATATATGGTAAAAATCTAGATGAATTGAATACTAAATAACTCGTAGAAAATATATTATGTGTTTGTTTGTTGCGTGATATTCACCTAATGTCTATAATATAAATAAATCAAACGCAATTTTTGTTATAAGCTTTTACAATTTAATTAATTTTTTGATCATTGCAAGCCGAGAGTTAGTGAGCGGAGCGAGTAATGGGCGGTGACTCCTTGCGTTATATAAGTTCAAACAAACTTACGTTTGGTCAAATATTTACTGCACCCAAATTTGTTTATTTGCAACTTTATCCTGCATAGAAGATTAAGGCAAAGAGTCTGATGTTGAAGACCTGTTATGTGCAGACATTGGAACTCAACACTGCATTTGGTCTTATTAGAGAGTAGAATTAAAAATAGTGCATTCCTCTGTTATTTCGATACCTGTTTAGAGGTATTAATTATTTAAATGAATCAACTATCGTTTACAGTCAGTCTTACTGCGTTAAGGTTACAATATTAATTTACTTATTCAAGATTATATGTTGCAGGGCCAGTGGGGTGGTGAATATTACTTGCCAGTACAAGAAATCTTTGTTAAAGGTCGAGAATTGGAACTTCAAATTGAACGAATAGGGGACTTAAATTCTTTGCATTGGACGGAAGCCTCCAAGTTAGATGCCAAAGGCATAAATGTTAAGGTACCTAAATATGGCTGTGAAAGATAGGAACGCAGCGGTCACCTCTTCCACCATAGCGGTCATGCCATCACCCTTATCCTAGTGCAAAATTCCTCACATCTCACATCAAATCAATTATCAATTATTATAAAATTTTAGCATGTACTTATTTATAGTTATGTAATTTAATATATATTGTAATGTGAAAAATTGTTAAATATAAATATATAAACATTCGCTTAACCTTAGATCTAAGTAAAATTTTGTAAAAAAATGTAAAGTTAAAAATATAATTTTCCTATTATAGGTATTAATTGTATGTAAACGATAATGTAATTAATATATATGATAAGGAAATTAATACATTTAAAAAGGGTACGGACCAAGTGTCTGTAGTGTTAAGAAATAAAAAAAAAAAAAAAAAGGTACCTAAATAAATATTACGAAATAATGATGATATTACTAGATAAAACAACAGAAAACCTCCGACATCATTATATATTTACATTCTAAAACGATAAAATTGTAAAAATATAAACGATATATAACATTAAGGTGATTAGAATAAGCGCGATACCTCTGCTATAAATTTTTGTGGGGAGGTTCGTATCTGTAGGATAGTTAACTCTACCATAAACATATCAGACAAGATATGACAAGGTTAACAGGTGGTATCAGGCAAGATTAATAGGTGTAAGCAATATTGTTACAGTGACTTGAAAGTTGCAGATAATTAAATTATATCAAAATCGGTTCATCCATTTGGAACCTATGATGCCACATACTGACATATATATACAAGCAAATGTAACGTTTGCCACGGTGACTAAAATAATCTGAAATAGTAGAAATCAAGTTTTTTTATAAATATTACAGGTACACTATGCTGGAGTAAACGACATCGAAGTCCAAAAGAAAATAGGAACTACTGCATTTAATAAAGACGATATTCAAGTTTTTGATTTCAGCGGAATAACTAAGAGGTAAACAAAATTTATTTTATTAATTTCATATTTTCATTTCTACGCTCCGGTTGCGAGTCAAATGCCACGAACGGAACGGAATATATTAACACTAGGTTCCCTCTACCTAATTTAATATAAAGCGCGGGATACAGCATGAAGCCAATAATAATTGCAAATCAAATGATGTGATTTTTGTTACTGTGATCAATAGAATTTTAAATTATTTTTTTTTATTTGGCAGTGGGGCTCGCGTTATGGGGATTGCAACATCCGAATCAATTCGTACACACGTAAATGTGCAACCAGAACTTTTATGGCCAGTACCAGCACATTGGAGTATGGAAGATGCTGCTACCATTCCATTGGCATACTGTCTTGCTCTTTATAGCTTGGTAATATCTTTATTAGATATATTTTCTTGAGTTGGGCTTAAAATATTTATAATATTTTTTTTATATTCAGTGTATTAAGGGAAAACTGAAGCCAGGAATCCAAGTTTTAGTTCATGGCGGTGCCGGAGCCCTTGGTCAGGCTGTTATATCGATCGCTTTAGCATTCGGCTGTGAAGTTTTCACTACTGTCAGCGATAATAAGAAAAAAAGATTTTTACGAAGACTTTTCCCAAAACTAAAAGGTATTATTGACTGTCGCGAAATATCATGAATAACATTTTTTTATGTACAATAACAATATAAACTTCGATTTCAGAAAATAATATTGGAAATTCACGTGACAGTAGCTTTGGTGATATGATCTTAAATGCAACCAAGAGCGAAGGTTGTAATATAATAGTATCGTGTGTAAAAGGAGATCTTAAAAATGTAAGCTATACTAAGATTGTTTTTTAATATCTCAATTCATCTGTATTTTAATAAAGTAGTTTCATAAATCTCAATAATTATTTAATTGATAATATTCGTTCCCATATGTACTACTATTTTTTTTGAGCCAGTCGTGGCGCAACGCCACAAAATGAACTGCAAATGCGACCGGTTGTGAACCAAATGCTTACTCGGGGAAGTGAAATATTTATTTACATTTATATTTTCATTTCTTCGCTCTGGTGTCTAGGCAAAAATGCGGCATTAAGTTCCACCACTCATCACGCAATGCCTCTAGAATTCTCTTTAGAGTGGGGAACGGAATGTCTTAACACTAGATTCCCTCTGCCTACCCTGCTTTGTGCGGAATACAGCGTGAAGCTGATTTATTTGATTTATTTTTAATGTTTTTTTATTTAAATACTAATCGATAGTATTTAATAATCATTATCAAAACTTTCAATTTTATTTTGTTTTTAGATTTCTTTTAACTGTTGCGCTACATCTGGAACCGTAGTTGACACATCTCTGTTGCTGCATAAGGAAAAGTATAATTTAGGAATGAAAAATTTAACTAAAGGAATATCTTACACTTCTCTGAATTTAGGTTCAATGCTAGAAAATCCAAGATCTGATGAACTACAGGTAAATTTTACGGTGATCTATTTTCGCTTTAAAATTTTATAGTCAAAACATGTTTTAAAATTAATTAAGCAATGCAATATATGAAGATCATTTAATTAATATTAATAATCAAATCAAATGAATTACACTTCTTATGTTAACCAACTGCGATATCTTTATAAATATATTTTTTTGGTTGAAACAGTGCATCGGCTTTATTTTATTGAATATCCATCTAAAGAAGTTAATAATATAAACGTTATATATACTGTTGAGGCCGGTCGTGGCGCAGTGGCACGAGGTGTGACTGCAAAACCGACTGGTTGTGGGTTCGAATCCCACTCGAGGAGATGAAATATTTACTTAAATTTATAGTTCCATTTCTTCGCTCTGGTGTCGAGGTTAAGCGCGGCGTTGAGTTCTGCCACTCAACACGCAATGCCTCCAGAATTCGGCAGAAAGTGGGGAACGGAGTGTCTTAACACCAGGTTCCCTCTGCCTACCCTGCTGTGTGCGGGATACAGCGTGAAGCTAATTATATATACTTGAAATCTTTTAGAGTCTGCAGCTAATGCTGAGCGAGGGTATTGCTCGCGGATACATTCGTCCTCTGACACATATAACATATTCGGCACTAGATGCACCTCGCGCATTCTCTCTTCAAGCTAGCAGCCGCCATCGTGGACGTGTACTGCTGAGCATAAATGAAGATCTTCCTTACATTCAGACCAGGTACATTTATATGTCATATCTCTAAAACATTTATGTATCTAAGAAAAACTTACCTATTTAATTTGTTTCAGAATAATTTGTTCTCCGCAATTGGCTCAATTAGTTGTATCAGAAAATGAATTATTGGCATTGAAATTAGTTGACAGATTAGTAAGCAGAGGTGCTAAAAAAATTATATTCATTTCATCAAATACATCAAATTGTTTATCAATGAAATTAAGGTAGCTATGACATAACTCAATTTATATTTAAAATATATTATTAAAAATAAAATATAAATACTTCATTTTATTTTATAGAATGTGGGCAAAGCAAGGAGCATACGTGGAATCACTGTCGGACGATGCCTTCAATCGAAATAATATAATAAACGTCTTGGATAATATCAAATTACTACCGAGTGTTGAAGGAGTATATTATATTTTTTCTGGTAACACAATAGGTGAAAATAACAAGAAAATGCTAGAGCTAGTCAATTCATTGTCATTAAAATTAAGTTCAATTTTAAAGTAAGTTCCTTTTTAGTTATCATCGTCATATATTTTATTTTAGAGGCCGGTCGTGGCGCAGCGGCACGAGGTGTGACTGCAAAACCGACTGGTTGTGGGTTCGATTCCCACTCGAGGAGATGAAATATTTACTTAAATTTATATTTCCATTTCTTCGCTCTGGTGTCGAGGTTAAGCGCGGCGTTGAGTTCTGCCACTCAACACGCAATGCCTCCAGAATTCGGCAGAAAGTGGGGAACGGATTGTCTTAACACTAGGTTCCCTCTGCCTACCCTGCTGTATGCGGGATACAGCGTGAAGCTAATTTATTTATTTATTTTTATTTTTTATATTTTATTTTACATTAAATTATATCAGTGCGTGAGTATTTTTTTTATTATTACAGATATTTTGCTGTTATTAATATTGGAGATAATAAGTTAGGTGATCAAACGGTGTCTACAATAAATACCCACAAACTTACCTGGATCAATTTGCCTGTTTTAAAATTCATGCAAAAGGTAAAGTCATGTGAAAGTTCATAATATTTTTACCGCTGTACCGTCGAAATGTAAATTTGACGTGTTTGCATATATTTTGCAGGACGGTAATAGAGAAAATGATGATGTCATTTCGACTATAAATGCCATTGACGCAATTGAGAAAGCCTTATGCCTTAAAGAACATACTATAAAAGTACATTCTTTGCATGAAAATTCTCAAGTTTCTTTGGTGCAAGAGTTCGCTAGAATAGCAGGTATTTTGTCACGTACTACGTTACTACATTAATTGCATTTTATATCTATTTATTTGATTATTTATTTATGTCACATATTTGTAGGTATCAATACCTTAGATAATATACCAGAAGATACTAATATCACAGACTTATGCCACGATTCTACAAAATTAGACATATTTCGGGTTTACTTGAAAAATAAACATCATATAAATTTAGATGAAAGTAATTTATCATCAGTAACTGTTCAAACGTATGTATTATGTGTTTCATAATAAAACAAAAATATCATGCTTATATCAGCCGTACATACATACATATACTAAAACTATTTTTATTATTTATTTTAACAGACTACATGCATTGGATGCCCAGGTAATATCAAAAACAACACATAAAGAAACTGACGGCTTGGCGACATTCTTATCATTTGTTGATAGCGACGAACTTCTTTCCACGACCGAAATGGTGTTTTTACAAACACTAGTAATTAGTTCCGCAATGGTAAGTATCCCGGCAAATACTGCCTTGTCCAGACAAGTATTATCACAATAAATATGGTAGATACTCGCTACACTGAAATTATTCGGAGTATTCAGCTTCTTTTAGTTAGCCTCGTTTCTTATAGCTATAAATTAGGTGCTCAGTCACGAGTACCTAATTTTTTTTTATCATCTTCACGCTGTATCCCGCACACATCATGGTAGGCAGAGGGAACCTAGTGGTAAGACACTCCGTTCCCCACTTTCTGCCAATTACTGGAGGCATTGCGTGTTGAGTGGCAGAACTCAAAGCCGCGCTTAACCTCGACACCAGAGCGAATATATATTCCAGAGCGAAAATATTTCATCTCCTCGAGTCAGTTTGTCCCGCAAACAGTCACACTTCGTACCGCTGCGCCACGACTGGCCTCAAGTACGAGTACCTAATTTATATTTGTATATTTTCTTCATAAAGTTTCATTTATATTTTAGCGTGACGATGAATTTGATGTCAACCAAACATGCTTATGCGTGGTGCCAGGAGTTGAAGGTGTCCATTTGCGTTTCCAAACTTTGTGCGAGCGCCTCAAATTACCTGCCCTAGTACTGCAACCTGGTCTTGATAATCCTCATGAAACTATTCAGGAACTGGCAGATAGATATGCAAAGGTTTGTTGTGCTTATAACATTACTTATAATATAATGATGGCAAATTTTATTTTCTTTAACATTTTTTTTCTTAAACTTATTATATAAATATAAAAGATAGTACACAATCAATCCTCAGAAAACGAGATTATGTTCAACATTTAAAATTTCTTTGACTCCGCATATCTTAGGAAAAGGTCGCATATCTGCGCATATATAACAGCGTTAGCACCAGCACTGTATCGTTTAAGGCCAATTATGCAACTATTCTAACCTTTCTCCGTCGCATAAATGCACCGTTAATTTAAATTAAATTTCTAAACTAATATTATTCTTATTTAAATTACACATTATTTTTTGTTGTTTGTTTTCGTGTTTATTTTAGTAATGTACCTATTTTGTGTTTTGCAGGTCCTCGTAAAGAAGGCGAAATTAAAGAATGGTTTCTATTTACTGGGATATGAAACTGGTGTTTTAGTTGCTCTAGAAATGGCAGCAATTTTGGAAGATCAGGGTATAGCAAATGAATATAACATATTTGCACAGCCATATTATTCAAAACATTACAACAATATATCGTTTATTTTTAATGTCTATAACTAAACACAATAATTTTTGAAAATATATGCGTAAAACTAAAAGTTTGTGCAAAAGACTATCATTTTGTTATCTGTTAATTCCCTTGTTTCTACAATTAAAATCTGATAATTATATTGTTTGTGCAAAACTCAATGAACTTAATTTTATGTTTATTGCAGGTATTACTGGCACGGTTTTCTGTATCGGCGGTGCTCCCAGTGATGTTCAAGCCGTCATTGAAGAAAAACTTAAAGACTTCAAAACGGAGGAAGAATTGCATAACGCTGTTCTGCGTCACATGTTTAGTTTGGTCTGTTCAAAAGTCACAGAAGATTTAAACAGCGTTCTACAAAAAAATATGTCATGGGAGGAAAAAGTGTCTTTGAGCGTACACTTAATGAGCGGCCAAATCATGCATTCCAATCAATACGCAAAGGAGCTTATTAATGCAGCGTATGGACGAATCGTACAAGCACGTAGATACAGTGAGGACCCACGACAACTTCGATCACAGCTTATATCTTTGAAACCTTCATCAGCTCATAATCAGTCCAACGAGAGCAACGCCTCCTCTTTACAAAAACACTCGCTACAAAAAGTCATAGAATATCAATTGGACTCACCTTTCGCATTTGCTGCACAGAACCTGCAGTGCAGTGCTATTATAAATCGCCACCTTGACGATGACATTTTAGAAGCTTTTAATAATAAGAATCTTTGTGAAACTTATATTTTAAATGCAGATACATTTATGACCAACGCTAACAACCCTAATACTTCCGAAGACTACTGATCCTACGATGAATACTAAACGGCTTGTTTTCTTTTTTTATATTTATTGTTATGAAATAAAGCATTAAGATCTATCTTTTTTTTATTTCTTATCTGAAAATTTATCATTATTTTTTTAATTTTAAGCATGCGAAAGTGTGTCTGAAATATATGTCAACTACTCGCCTGCCGCGCCGCTTAAAGTTAATAACTTATTTGTTATTTTGATGTATTTTCTATAATTATGTAAAAATTCTTCTAATTCCGTTGATTCGATGTTGCGTGAAAGAGGTACAAACATCCATCTATCCTCAGAAATTTTCACATATATAATATTAATGATTTTTTCCTATGAAATATCTATATATTTCACTTTTGATATTGTTAGTTTTCACGTTATATAACTACAATTAGGTCCACGACAAGTACTTTTTTGTAGGTTTTGAATACCTGCATAAAAGCATGCTTGATCTTTTCATTGCTTAGAAGAAAGAAGAGAAAAGAGCTTAATTTTTTCTGCTCTAAGGACCGAGATATTTGATATTAATTTATGCTTGACCTTCACTAGATCTAGAGACAAATGATCTTGAAAGGCTAATAGGCGGACAAGAAAAGCTTTAAATTATAAAGGATGTGGTATATGGTATTATAAGAAGGGATATTCATATCTATTTACGCGTTTTAAGATACGGAATCCTAAAAGTGGCCTAACTGCATAAATAACTAAAAAGAAAAATGTTCAAGCTTATAGTCACATTGAGGTAGATAAAATTAAATTAAATAAATTACTACGATATATATACGATTGCAGGCACCTGCGGCGATTTTAGAAAAAACCATTACTTATTTGTATAAGTAGATGTCGGTGTAGCGAAATAGAAGTAAATATAAGTATGTTTATTTCCTAACATTCCTTTCTGTTCTATATGTGATTTTTGCAAATCTTCTTTGTAAGTTTCAATGTTATATATCTTTTATTATAATTTTGTCGTCAACCCCACATCCTGTAGATATGCAACCTATACCGTTTTAATATAGGTTTAGCTATTTACATGTACCTTCAACCTAAAATTATTTTTATAACTGTGTATCATAGAAAAATGCCCAATGTCCTTAATAATATTTTTGAATTTTTGGTAGATTATTTCTTTTGACGGACAAAATGTAACAAATAATATTAAAATAAGGAAATTTAGCGTAACAATACTTATTATAAGATTATTTATGAAAATATTCAATTAACATTTAGAGTGACCTTTTATGGGAACAGTATATAGGGTAAAATATTTTAAAACAGTTTACAGTAGGATTTTTTTTCATTTCACTATGTTTATGCCATACCTGTATTTCGTGTGACGCAGTTACGCATAGATATCAATATCGTAAACACATATTACTACAAAAATACTACTAAAGGTTAAACAACTTTTAACATTGCTGCCAGTACCTGACTCGATTTCGGAAACCGCCGCATACGCCTCATGTATGCGGCGGTTTCCCTTTGATAGGTTGATGTCTGTGTGCGTCGTTCATGACAAATGGCGTTTTATCTTTCAACGATAATTTTATAATTTATTTTGTTTGAATAAATAACTTGTTACCTTTGAAGATTTTTTTAATTGTATTAGGTTTTTATAGAGTAGTTAAAACTATGGTTACATTTAAAGTTGTGCTGACAAAAACACTCTATATAATTGAGCATATTTAATATTTATAGTGATTTTTTGGTGAATAGATACCAATAGTTATTACAACACTTGGGATTTCTATGCTATATTTAATATTTATAAGCCGATAGTTTTGAAATATTACATTATATACTAAAGGCCTAATATTGAGCTATATTGAGAGACAAAAAACACGAACGCAGACTCAGGTAGCGTTGTATTTTCCAATTTTCTTCAAGAATTCAAAATTTCAATTTTTTTCCAAAACATCACAACCTCTGAAATATCTGAAAATCAGCTAACATACATTGATGTGAAATGGATATGTACTGAGGTCCTCTAACCATAGAAAACCATGGATCCGTTGATTACGTTACACCTGTATATGAAACTGGAATAAAAATAAAAAGAAATGTTCAAAGAAAACACACAATATACATGTTGTAATTTATTATATTATAATTTCTTCTATATCAATAAATTAAATATTTTAATTTTTTTAACAATATGCCGTTAGACTAACGGGAATTCTCTTATTTTTTTTTTATAACAATCATGCCGAGATTCAATACCTAAATAAATCATTTATATAAATTACATTATACATATTTTAATAAAATGGCTGAATTTTCAAATAATATTCGAAAAAATGCTCAAATTTGTTATATAGTCACATTACTACATTTTTGTAGTGAACAGATAAAATTTTACTTTTTTATTATTATATTTCTATTTTTCACTTCGCTTTTCCTTGGGCAGCGACGGCGGCCATTGCTTTCTTAACAGTTTCCTCATCACCTAAAAAGACCATTGAATCCACGGGCTTCATATTTTCATCTAATTCGTATACGAACGGAATGCCAGTTGGCAGGTTTAATTCCATTATGGCGGCATCGGAAAGTTCTAGAAATATTAAAATAAATAATAATAGACATTAAATACACTAAGTGTTTCACCGTTCAACACGCAATATCTCGAGAATGAGATTCCGCAAAGGGGAAGAGGGAGAAGGGAAGGGATATCTCTCATATCTAGAGATATTTTCTTTGGTTGTTTGGGTTCGACTTTAGCTTTGCTGTTTTTTTTATTTATCGAAGTAAATTTTTATTAGTAAAATTTCTATGGTGGGATTTAGATTTATTTCCAGTTTATTTTGGGGTGGGAATGGACCACCTTTAAATATTTTCATTTCTGTGCTCTGCCACCAAGGTAAAAGCTCGGCGTTGAGTTCCGCCACTCAACACGCCTCGAAAAAATCTGTAGAAAGTACAGAGCCTTAACACTAGGTTTGTCTGCCTCCTTGTCCTCCTCCTCGTCTGCCTACTCTCCTGTATCAGGTATACAGCATAACGCTGTTATTTTTTAGATAAATATCTTTTAGATATAATATTAAATACACATACCATCTAAATGCTTGACAATGCCTCTAAGACTGTTGCCATGTGCAGCGATGATGATTTTTTTGCCCTCCTTAATCTATTAGTAACAGAGATGAAAGAAATTATACACATATAGCAGGGTACACAGAGGAAATAATGTCAAGACACTCCGTTCCCCACTTTCTCTTTTTTATTTATATATAATATGACACCAAGAGGGCAGTCATACTGCATTTTACCTAACCAAAGTAGATTTAGTTAGTGAATACATTCACTAACTAAATTTAACAATGTACATTTCACTGAGTTGAAATTATTTTAACATTTGTCAGGCACACGCGTGCGACTGTAAATGCGACAGTTGTCGGTTCGATTCTCACTCAGGGGAATGAAATATTTAATCTTTCATTTCCTCACTCATGTACCAGTCAAAGTGCGGCGTTGAATTTGAACCCCCACTTAACCCGAAATGCCTCAAGAATCGGAAAATAGGAACCTGAGTGAAGTATTTTAATGTGTATGTAGTGTTTTAACACTAAAGTTTTAAGTTTCCTTTGCCAACCCTGCTATGTGCGAAATGCAGTGGAAGTTATAAGCACTGGAATAAACCTTTACATATCCAATAACAAAAATCACCTTTTCACAATCACATTTACAAAAATTAATAGAATATAATAAGAAAATATTTTTTCAAAACACATAATATAAGGATTGTAGCAGGCATCAAATCCTCACACCACTTGCTAAAGAAAAGATAAATATTTTATAAAACAGAAAGAAGCTTAACATAAAGGGACTTGAAAGCGAACCTCTTTGCAGCTATCTAGGCATTCAAATTACATACTAATAAACCATACCTGAGGCACAATAACATTATTCCAATATGGTAGAGTTCGCTCAATGGTAAGCTTCAAGCTCTCATACATTGGAAACTCATCTGGTTTCGGGTCACCAGCATAGCGCGGGTCGTTTACAATATTGTCATAGTATGCATGGCCCTTCTCCATAGCTGGTGGTGGAATATCGAAGCTACGACGCCATATTTGTACCTGGTTTAAAAGGTAAGTAAATCATTATAACACTATTTAATAAGATAGCAAGCCAGTAAATTAAATAGAAAGACATATTTATTTGAACAATATTATAGTAAATATATTATGAACAATATATTAGTAAAAGTATTATGAAAAATTTAAGTTAGAGGTGGTAGTAGGTTCAATTCCCACTGAGGGGGAAAAAAATGTTTAATATTTTTGGAGGTCCACTACTCAACATGGAACACAAAGTCTCAAAAATTGAAGTTGAAAGTTATGAATATAGTATCTTAACACTAGATCCCCTCTGCCTACTCTGTTATATTACCCGGAATACATGATAACAAAAATATCAAATTTAGATATATAATTACAAAAATATATCATTTATTATAAATAAGAACACTATGTTATATATGATGCAATTTACATCAAAATAAATGATCTAACACATTCTTTATCATGTTTTTATTACATCAAAAAAAATTAAATTAAATTAGCTTCATGCTATATCCCGCACACAGCAGTGTAGGCAGAGGGAACCTAGTGTTAAGACACTCCGTTCCCCACTTTCTGCCGAATTCTGGAGGCATTGCGTGTTGAGTGGCAGAACTCAACGCCGCGCTTAACCTCGGCACCAGAGCGAAGAAATGGAAATATAAATTTAAGTAAATATTTCATCTCCTCGAGTGGGGATCGAACCCACAACCAGTCGGTTTTGCAGTCACACCTCGTGCCGCTGCGCCACAACCGGCCTTATTACATCAAATTTCATAATAAATTATATGTCAAAAAATTATAAGCATCAAATATACTACTATAAAGCTTATCAATCAATTAGTAAACAACCTTAGATAAGTTGATAAAAATAAAAGAATAACATTTATTTAGTGCTATTATGGCACTTTGTAAATGCAATGACTATGGTTCAATCCCCACTTGAGGGAATGATTTATATTTACTCAGTCTAGTAAGAAGATAAAATATGACAGTGTATTCTGCCACATAATGCCCAAAAATTAGCCTAACAAAACAAAATAAACTAACCAAGATTTCCTCTGCCTACCTTGCTAAATGCAGGATACAGCATAAAGAAAAAAATAAATAATAAAATATAATACCTGAGCCTCTCCATATTTAGCTGCTGTTTCAGCTTTATTAAGGCCTGTTAATCCACCATAGTGCCTTTCATTTAGACGCCAGGTTTTATTTATAGGTATGTCGGTTTGACCTAATTCCTGAAGTACACTGTTTAAAGTGATTTGGGCACGTTTTAAGACAGATGTATGGGCTATGTCAAATTGGTAGCCCTCTGCCTTTAGAGCTTTGCCGGCAGAAATAGCTTCTTCACGACCTAAGCCGATAACAAAATATTTTTCATTGAAATAAAATTCGTTTAAATTATGTCCACGTATATATATATGACTAAATAAATCGAATTTATTTAAAATGAAGTACTAAAAATTATACTTATAATTATTTAAAATTAATAGATGACCGATGAGTATAATAATATAGACTGATAAAAGTATTCTAATGGAATTTATTTAATATTTAATGATTTTACCCTTGTCGCTAAGGTCGGCGTCGTACCAGCCGCAGAAGAGATTTTTCTGGTTCCACTCACTCTCTCCGTGCCGGATCATAACAATTTTGTATTTTGCAGGCATTTTAATAGTGTATTTTCTAAATTAATTTGCCGGCGAAACGTTTCAAAGTGGTTTTTATCTTACCCTTTCTTTGACATTAGTCACCTTAGTGACCTTCTCAGTAAAGTAGAGTTGCCATATGAATATTTATAAATTTAAAAATATCATAATTAAATACGGTATGGCAGTTCTCCGAAACGCACTAATTTCATTTACTCATCAATGATATTTTTTTAAGAATATGAATATCATAATAAATACTAAAAAAAAATCTCCAAAAATTTATATTTTACGTGGAGATTTGGTGTTTTTGGTGTTTGCTTACTTTGGGTTATAATATTGTTAGCATGCAAAGTTTCGCTTATATTGTATCGGAGCGGTCTCCCAAAATATCTTAGGCCCCTGTCAAACATCTTTTCGTATTTTATTAATGCTCAAAAAACTTCTTTGTTTAGGGCCAAAAGTTTGCAGTCATCCTTTCATCTTTTGAGCCTCCCAGGACTTGCCATAGTGGCTTTCGATTGGATCGAAGGAGATTCGCCTTTATTGTTCTTGTTGTAATAGGTATAAATTTCACTATACAGGTTATTGAAATTGATAGCCCTCTAGCTTGTGTATCTGTAAACCTTTACCTTTATACAAAGGCATAATGCCTCGCTTACGACTGATAGTCGTCCGAGACCGCAAGGCAACATACTTTGAACAACAGGGGATGTTTTTCAACGTATGTTGCATAAAAAAACAGAATAAATCCAAGAACTATATTTTGTTTTCGTATGATATTCTCAACTTCTGATATGTTTATTTCGCCATATGCAATATCAAAACTCGGCGTATCTGTTAATTGAGGCAGAGACGTCATCACATAAATCTCCTTGTAAATTCTGCTCACCGCTGTGAAACGTGTGGTAAAACATTGGAAATTACTAAAATTTCTTCAGAAATGTTTTGTTGAACAAATTTTCCCGAAAGTTGCTCGTTAACATTTTATCTCTTTGTTTCTCAGAACTTTCACGCTTACACTTTATTAGTACTTACATTTGGTACATTTGTAACTTATCCTTTTTCTTTTTTAAAAATATTTATCTGAGGTCTTATGATCCTAACAAGTTTTCTTCTTTTTCTCTACAGTGTCTTTCACTTTATAATCCCACCATTTGTCGTGCTTTTTACTAAAACCTCGTTTTCATTTACCACATGTTTCTGTTACTGCTTCCCTCATATAATTGTTAAATATAGTGGCAGAGCATACTTCAATATTTCCATTTCCTGTTTCAAAGGTGTCTAATATTTTGGAACCATTTATTGCTCTTTGATTGATGGATCTTAAAACTTCCAGCTTCTTATGCGATTATTCGACTCCAAGTTTAAACGTCTCGTGCGGCTGCCTCAAAATGAAAACAGATCCCTTATTCTAGCAATACTCCCATGTCCATAACTTAACTTTAAATATACTGATCCGTATATGAAGAACGTGCGAGTAGATCGGTGATGAAGGAATAGCCTAGTGTTAAGACACTTCGTTCCCCACTTTCTACCGAATTCTGCAGGCATTGCGCGTTGAGTGGCAGAACTCAACGCCGCGCTTTGCTTCGACACCAGAGCGATGAAATGGAAATATAAATTTAAGTAAATATTTCATCTCCTCGAGTGGGGATCGAACCCACAACCAGTCAGTTTTACAGTCACACTTTGGGCCCCTGCGCCACGACTGGCCTTACTCACGGCTTATATCTCATAGCAAAATCTTTTACAAGCTAGTTTTAAGAAAGACATCATTTTTGGTCAAAAATAACAATTTTAGGAGAACTGCCAGTTACCGTATATTACATATCATATATTTAACATTTTACAACTAAAAATCTAAAATAGTTTAATTAACAAAAATAATTTAAATGGAGAAGACTATTATTTGAATTATATACCTATATAAAAGTTCTCAAAGGTGTCTGGATGTTTTAAAATTTATGTATTTGGTTGTGTTACTGTTTTAATTATACGTAATTTACAATACTGATTAAAAATAATATTCTGAAACAAAATATGAATAAAATTGTATTTGCTCATTAATTGTTTTTATAGTGTGATTTCATATATTTAAACAGGATTGGATTATAAATTTTATGTGGGGTGTGGCTACGTCGGAACTTCCTAATTTTATTAAAAATATTCTTTAAGTAAAACTTTTCATTATTGTTACTAATGATGTCTAAACATATTTTACTTAATCATTTACGATACTACAAATTTTAAATAACAACTTTTAAACTTTTCTTATTTAGCACTACCTACCTATTCTAGTTTCTATGTGAAAGTAATTTTAATGCTGACAACATTTTATAAATGTCAACGATAAATCTCGTTGATCGTACGCTTTGGGTATATGTGTTCTGTGGTTCTGTGTCTGTGATCATACGTACCAATCGTGCAATCCCAATAGTTTATTTTTATTGTTGAAACTATCACGATCCTTGATTTGCTAATAAAGTTTGTTGTTATGTACGATTTAATGCTGATGATAATATTCATCTTCAAAATACATACATTTCTATAGTACTCTGTAATTTAAAACACATATCGTACTCAAAATAACTTAAGCATGAGTTACTCTCAATTTTTAGCTAAGTAGACAATTTTTTTAGAAATGCCTCCCAGAAAAATAGACAAAAAAGCCATAAATAATGGTGAACCAAAAATTTTACGAAGTCGTAAGAAAAAAAACAATGACGAAAAAAATATTCCAGAAATTCAAGTTACAATTCCTCAAAACCAACAAAATATTCTCAGTGAGTATTTCTTTAAGTCAAATGTAAATATTCTAAGTAAATAATATATATGGACAGTAATTAATATATATTTTTTTACTTATAGATGGTTTTGGAAACCAACTTAAAAATGAAAAATTCAATGCCTGTGGAGAATAATATCAAAATTATGTTAGCTAATGAAGGTAGTACTAATCGTTTCGAAACGTTTCTTAGATTATAAATAAATTAACCATAAATATTTTTGTTTATTGACACATGTTCATATAATATTGAGTGATTGTTTCTTAATTATATACTAATTATATAAAGATATCAATGTTCACAATAGAACATACAACTTAGTAGTTAGAGACCATCAACAGTTTTCAAGAGGCAAAGATTCTAATATTATTATATTTTGAATTTAGATGTTTTATTATTTTCACTGTAAAATATTTTCTGTTTAGTGTGGAAGGATTTTTTAAAAAAATATTATAAATATTCACAGTGGTAAGAAGACAATTTCCCAAGAATAAGTCATTACTGGAAAAGCCAAGCGAAAATGGATTAATAAGTAAGGTCAAAATAAATAAAACTATAAAGAAAATTCCTTACAAAGTAGACAAAAGTTATTGAAAACAAACAAGATGGCTGATGTTTCAGGGAAAAAATCTACAGGCCAAGGGTGGACGAAAGGTTGCAGCAAAAAATAATTCAATAGTTATTAATACTGAACAATTAGAGCTAACAAAAGGTTTGTATTAATATATTTAAATAAAAGGTAAAAAGAATTGAATCTGAATGTATCATTGTGAATTTTTTTTATATATATATTTAAAAAAAAATTAAATTAAATTAGCTTCACGCTATATCCCGCACACAGCAGGGTAGGCAGAGGGAACCTAGTGTTAAGACACTCCGTTCCCACTTTCTGCCGAATTCTGGAGGCATTGCGTGTTGAGTGGCAGAACTCAACGCCGTGCTTAACCTCGACACCAGAGCGAAGAAATGGAAATATAAATTTAAATAAATATTTCATCTCCTCGAGTGGGGATCGAACCCACAACCAGTCGGTTTTGCAGTCACACCTCGTGCCGCTGCGCCACGACCGGCCTCATATATTTAAATTTTCCTATATATTTTTTATGTTTCATGTATAATTATGTTCTGTTGATATGAAATATACTTGTTAAAATATTTTGTTATATTGCATATGCAAAAGTTATCTCAGTTATTTAATAACATCTGGCATGAATAATTAATAAGTGAAGTACAGATTATTTGAGGCCAGTTGTGGTGCAGCGGCACAAAGTGTGACTGTAAAACCAACTGGTTGTGGGTTTGATTCCCACTCAAGGTGATGAAACATTTACTTAAATTTATATTTCTGTTTCTTCGCTCTGGTGTCAAGGCAAAGCGCGGCATTGAGTTCTGCCACTTAGCAGTGCCTCCAGAATTCAGCAGAAAATAGGGAACGGAGTGTCTTACACTAGGTTCCCTCTGCTTACACTTCTGTGTGCGGGATACAGCATAAAGCCCATTTTTTATTAAAGGAATTTTTGAGCCCATTTTTTATTAAAGGAGACCATACAGTATAAAATTTTTAATTATATTTATTTGAGAGTATCAGAACCAAGTTTTCAAAATGCATATTTTTTAAAATTTTGGCATCACATTGAATTCTGGATAGAATGACATGAACAGTTTCTCCAAGATTTAAAATTTAAATTATTTAAATTGTCAAATTAACGCAACCTCCTTTTATTTTCAAAAGTGATTTAAAATTAAGTAATTTGTTATATATTATTTTGCTGATGCTATTTTTCGCTGTGAAGTTTACTGAGTGACAAATCATACATTGTGTGTTATTGTATTGTAATTATGCTTATTTGTATATGTTTGTAAGTTTTGTTTAAAAGCAAACAGTCTCTAGTAATAATAATTTTTAGAAACAATTATTGCCTAAAAAAATCCTTTTTTTATCTTCACGCTATATCCCACACATAGTAGGGTTGGCAGAAGGAACCTGGGAACCTAGTGTTAAATATTAAAAGACTGTTCCCATTGACACTTCTATTCCCACTTTCTGCCGAATTCTGGCGGTATTGCTTGTTGAGTGATAAAACTCAATGCCGCGTAAAAGTTCCTTTATTTGTAAATATAGTATTCTTTTTCACATTGCCTAGAGTTATATAACAATAAACCATATATGAATACGTCAATTTGCATCTACGTGAACTTTACAAGAGACGATGAAACATCATTCTATTTTAGCCTACAGGTACTAAGTATGAGTATGGTCGCAGGTTCGCCCGTCTTGCGCGCAGGTTGCTCCCGCGCGCTACTCCGAGCAGGCCGTCGAGGGTGCCCACCACCCTTGACTCCGCGACGTGCCTTGCAGGCTCCCGCCGCCGCGTTTTGCGGACGACTAATGTCCCCGCGTCCCGCGGCCAGTGGCGGTCGAGTAGGAGCTCCGTGAGGTTTTAGTGGGTATTCGGACGGCCTAACATCTGCCAGTCCGCGAGCCCCACATAACCGAGCTCGAGTCCCCACTCGGGCCGGTATCCGTAAAAGGATTTCCTCACGTTAAAAAAAAAAAAAAAAGGTTCGCCCGTCTTGTTACCAGAGCGAGGAAATTTAAATAATTCATTCTCACAAGCTGTATTGAACCCGCAACGGTAGTATTTACAGTCGCACGCACTACCACTGCGCGGTAACGGCCTCTTTTTAGTATGTGTTTGTAATTTTATGTAGGCCAGTCGTATCGCAGGGGCATAAACGTGCGCCTATAAACAATTCAGAGATAACATATTTAATATATTCATTTCCTTACTCTGGAAACGAGTCATAGCGTGGCGTTGTATTACGCCACTCAGCAATGTCTCAGAGATTGCGGCGGAAAACTCTGGGGAACAGAAATGTCTTAACACTCCAAAGTTCCAAGATTTTCCCTGCCTGTCGTGACACGTACGGGATAGCGTGAAGTTAAGTAATAAAAAAAAACTTAGTAACAGTAGATACAATTATAATTACAGAAATTATGCCAGATGAAAAGACGAAAGAAACGAATAAACCAAGAGTCAAGCTCAGGAGAAATAGAATTCAAAACTCAGGATTAGGTTAGTCTTTTTAACTTATTTATATTTTATATTTCAAATATCTAATATATTGATTGAGGCCAGTCGTGGCGCAGCGGCACGAGGTGTGACTGTAAAACCGACTGGTTGTGGGTTCGATCCCCACTCGAGGAGATGAAATATTTACTTAAATTTATATTTTCATTTCTTCGCTCTGGTGTCGAGGTTAAGCGCGGCGTTGAGTTCTGCCACTCAACACGCAATGCCTCCAGAATTCGGCAGAAAGTGGGGAACGGAATGTCTTAACACTACTTTCCCTCTGCCTACCCTGCTGTGTGCGGGATACAGCGTGAAGCTGATTTATTTTTTTTATTTATTTATTAGTCATAATTTGTCCATTGTACTATTCTTACATATAACAAAAATATTATATTTTCAAGATTCTTTAGTAGCTGTCATAGTTTGACTATTTATACTTTTAGTACAGAAGGTTTTATTATCTTTTTCTTATAATGAATATAACCTGACACCTTTGGTAGTCAGTCAACAAATTATTTAGAAGTTACAGATTATGAGCAAAGTAAAGTAAAGACTCAACTAACCAGTCCAAATGCTGTTATCAAACGCAAACCCGGGCCAAGATCAGGACCGAGAACAAGAAAAAAAATAAACGACGCAGCCAAAAAAATGGAAAGTAAAGAAATAGAAGGTAGTGACTCTAAAAATAAAATAAGTGATACAGAAGATCTATTAAATCCAAGACGACTATCTTTGGCTGGTTCGGAATTATCGTGGACTAAAGATATATCGAGTTCGAGCACGTCCACTTGTGTTACCGTTTCGTCAAAAGATTTCTTTCTTATCGATAACAAAATTCCATTTATAAAGTTAACTAATATTGATAAACAGTTGGAAAATAATGGAAATGATAATGATAAAGAACACAATAATGTGGATACAGAACTACAATGTGTAAAGATTTCTGATATTCAATTGTCCAGTTCATCTTCGTCCAGTAGTAGCTCGGACCAAGAATCGAGCCATAATGTCCAAATTACACCCGTTATTACCACTTTAGATAAGTTGGCTTCGAAACTAAAGAATTTTGATCTAGAAATTATGAACTGGGTAGGAAGTAACTGCAGTGAGAAAAATACAAATAACGAATTTACTAATTTACAAGATAAAATTATCAATAATAAGTTTTTGCAAGAAGAAAGAGATGTTATACTACACTGTCAAAGTATAAAGCGAATTTTGTCAGAATATAGTCTTATAGACGAAAATGAAAAAGAAAATTATGTTAACCATATGGAGGTCACTGTCGAAAATAATATGAATATATCTGATAATACTAAAGAAAATACAGTTGAAAAATCTGAACAAAGTATAAGTAATTTTGAAATAAAACCAAGTCAACTAGAAGATAAAGCACATAATAACACTTTTAATGACGAAGACGATGCCTTATCACTTTACGCAGAAAGTATAACTGATATGGAGTCACCGAGAAATTGGAAATCACGGGAAAATGTTGAAGAATATGTTCCTCTACCGACCAATGATGATGTATTTAAGAGACCAGAAAAAGTGATTTATAAACCCACTAAAATTAAGAAAGTAACGTTACAAGAAGCCGAAAACACAATGGAAATGGCAATATGCGAAAAATCTAACGCCGATTCTACGTCCATGTACAAAGATAATAATGAAAGTGCTTCCGAAGAAAATATAGTTATTTACGAAGACAGATTAGGCGAAGTAGCAAAAACTCGAGAAAATCCAGTACAAATTGAATCTATTTTGATGGGAATTAATCAGAAACCAAAACAAGGAATTCACAGTGCCCTTTTTAAAGGAATATGCATATTCAACCTCACGTCCAACTGCAAGAAAAAAAAATGCAAATTTCCTCACAAAATTTTGGATAAAGATGATATTAGACTTAGACTAAGGAAATTAGACGCCCCATTATTTCAAGAAGAATACATCTTTGTCAGAGCTTGGACTTCACTTAGACGATTATACGGTGTATGCTTCGTCGAAGAATGTATTCGTCGGAGATTGACGAGAGTTTTGATAGAAATGACATTAGACCTTGTCAATAAGTCTCATAACAAAGAAGACGGTATATTAGGTGTAAATGCTGTAGAAACAACGTTGGTCTACCTAAACGATATAGAATTGCACGCGTACGGTGACTTACTTAAACACAAAGTTAAAAACAACAGATTATTATGTGACGTTTTTTTTGGATACGATTGCTAAATCTCAAAATTTTTCACGCTTTAAGACAATTTTTATTAATTTGACAAATTTTATGTGCGATATAGAATGTACGTTCGAGAGTGATATGGCCAGTCATGTCTTGGAAAGGGTGTGTATATTGCCCTTCGACTTCAATTTGGCTCAAGCGTTGATTAAAGTTATTAGAAATACAGATTTTAATATATTTAATAATTCCATGATGAAAATGTTTGAGCAACACCTGCTTATTTCTAGTACGAAATTGTATAAGGAATTTTGTGCACTAAAAGATGATAATTCGAAAAGTCTACGCGATGTTAATAGTTACAGCTCACCTTTGGAAAGTGATTCGGAGAGATTGAACGATCCCGGTTATTCGGATAATGATATAAGATATTCACCAGACACAACCAATTTGGATAATTTTGTAAGTAAATTTGCACATTTATTTGCATTTTTTTTTAATTTATATTAAGCCAGCTTTTTACCTTCTGCTTCGGATTCTGGGCTATGGGAAATAACTAAAAATTGTGTATACCACATCGTCCGTAACGTTTGATTTTGAGTAACTTTCCCCATAAATGGATTATCAAAAATATTTTCGTACTACTTTAAATTGCAGCATCTTTTTATCTGAATATTTTACTCGGAAAGATGTTATCATTGTTTATGTTTAAGTATGTTTAAAGGTGGGTTATTTTTGAAGAAATATTTTATTTGCAGTCGTTTCTTTTTACCTTAATAGGGCCTTGTCTAAAGAAAATAATAATTTTGTGAATAATTTTCAGACAAAAACACCAATCGAACCAAAATTCAAGCGTACAGTAGATCTCAAGAAATTGGAAGTTTACAATGACTTGCCAAATTCTAGTTCTTCAGAAAGCGAGGACAAATATACACATAGACATTACAAAACATGGAATAATAATAGGAAAAGTTATAATAATAGGCCTTCGTTAAATAGAAATTTAGTAGGAGGAAGAAATCCCAATATGAGACCGCCTTTACGACCCGCGTTCAAGAGAAGATCTGATCAAATTTTTGGTTCCAGTCCTAGTGTAAGTTTTTTTTACTATATATTTATTAAAAGAAGCTAGTCGTGGCGCAGCGGCACTGGTGTCAAGGCAAAGCGCGGCGTTGAGTTTTGCCACTCAACACGCAATGCCTCCAGAATTCGGCAGAAAGTGGGGAACGGAGTGTCTTAACACTAGGTTCCCTCTGCCTACCCTGCTGTGTGCGGGATATAGCGTTAAGCTATTTTTTTTTTTATTTTAAAAATATCTTATAGGTATATTATTTAACATATTTAAAACAAAAAAATATTATTATTTATATTATATTAATTAACATTAACGAAAAACAATAATGACATCTGGAACATCGACGGGCAAGAACAGCATGCAATAATAATGTGCAAAAACACGCAACAACGACTTGCAATGAGAAAATAGGTTATTTCGGCAGGTCCAAATCGGTTAATGTCGTAAAATTCCGGAATTTAAGGAAAACTCATCGCTTACCTTTGCCGATGTATGTTATGTACCATTGTACATCTTAAAGAAGCGTGGATTTAATAGCAGGCACGTTTTAATTCGAATAACTAACTTTGTAAAATCCGAAAATATCGAAAATCCCGGTTTTTTGTAAAATTAAAACCGGGATTCTTAAGACCTATATTTGGTCCGATATCCGATATATTTGGTCCGATATTTGAGATTCAAAAATCCCGGGATCCCGGATTGCGACCCCTAATTAAGACACTCCAAAAATTTGTTACATGTGTCTTAATAGACAAGGATGTGAAAATATTTCATTCCCCGAATGGGAATCTAACCCACAACCGTCGGTCGAGTTTACAGTCAGACTCAACGCTACACGACGTTCCTAATAACTGACTCAATAATTGAAATTTTGGACAAAAATCTCTCAATAATAAACAAAACACGGCTTGTCTTTTGTATATTATATTATATGTTATTTTTTTCAGAAATTTCCAAGGAGATCTGGACCCACATATTTTTAGTGATTAAAGACTAAAACAATTAAGTGTACAGTTGAGTTTAAGTGTAAAGATATTATAAACAACTGTTGATCGGTGAAACGAAGTTTCTACTAAAATTTTAGACTTCTAAAAAGTGACCTAACTTTATATTATATATTATAAAAAATACTTATAATTTTTAAAATATTACTTGAACTGTTAAATTGCAGTTTTTTCTCATTTATATTTTTATATATTTGTTGTAATAATATAGGAAGCCTATTTAATCGCTTATGTTTTTTTGTTGTTTGATATGTTTTTTTTAACTTCACACTGTATTCCGCATATTGCAGGATATGTGTTGGGTAGTGTTAAGACACTCCGTTCAGTACTTTCCGCCGAATTTTCGTTAGGTGTTGAGTGGCGGAACTCGATGCCGCGCTTTCCAGTATTACCGGAGCGAAGAATTTAAAATATTAATAAATAATAATTAATTTCCTCCAGTGGAAATAGAACCCACAACCGTCGCGTTCACATGCGCACGTCTGTGCCTGCGCGACTATGACCTCTACAAATTTACAGTATTTATTTACAAAAGTTTTATGTTTATAAATAGTATTAATACCAATGACTAAAAAAATACCATACAATTTTTATAATTACCATATTTAAATTCATCATAATTGAGAATTGAAATAACTAAATTGTGTATGAGGCCGGTCGTGGCGCAGCGGCACGAGGTGTGACTGCAAAACCGACTGGTTGTGGGTTCGATCCCCACTCGAGGAGATGAAATATTTACTAAAATTTATATTTCCATTTCTTCGCTCTGGTGTCGAGGTTAAGCGCGGCGTTGAGTTCTGCCAATCAACACGCAATGCCTCCAGAATTCGGCAGAAAGTGGGGAACGGAGTGTCTTAACACTAGGTTCCCTCTGCCTACCCTGCTGTGTGCGGGATACAGCGTGAAGCTAATTTTTTTTTTTTTTAAATTGTGTATGACATATCACAGAATGTAAATGCCTCGCAGTACAGTTACCTCGAGTAACTCAATTAACATGATGTGATTTTTTGTTTCACGCTGTATCCCGCACACAGCATGGTAGGCAGAGGAAACCTAGTGTTAAGACAATCCGTTACCCACTTTCCGCCAATTTCTGGAGGCATTGCGTGTTGAGTGGCGGAACTCAACGCCGCGCTTTCCCCTCGACACCAGAGCGGAGAAATAAAAATATAAATAAATATTTCCTCTCCTCGAGTGGGGATCGAACCCACAACCAGTCGATTTACACTTTGTGCCCCTGCGCCACGACTGGCCTCAATTCTTCGGCTTTATTATATTAAGTATAAAAAGTATAGGTATTTTTTAGGGAATAGAAAGATTAAATAGGCATCTATATATAATTACAATTAAGTATTATAAATATGTGATATAATTTTATTAATTTGAACATTTGTTTAGTACTTTATGTCATAATTCGTTTTTTTTTTTCAAATCCTAATTTGAATATTAAAAAATATGACATGAATCTTATTAAAAAACGTTACAAAGTGTATTGATTTTTTTTTCTTAAATTTGACCTCGAAAGTGGTTATTTTTTTTTACCGACTTGTTTTCAACAGGTGTTGCCTAAATGTTGACTATTTTAGATTTATAAGAAATAAAGTATTTGTTTTTCTTATTTTAGTTTTTCTTAATTTATTGTTATAATACCTTTTTCAACTTTGCCTTCGTGCAACATCACTCAGTGTTTTTTCTCCAGTTTATCGCTGTGTCACGCATTAAGCAGGATAGGCAGAGGGAACCTAGGGGGAACCTTCCCACGCATTACCTGATATTTAAGCCATTGGTTGTTTGGCGGAACTCTACGCCATACTTTTTGAGCGAGGAAATGAAAATAATTTTAATAAGAAATCATTCCTTTAAGTGGGGGATCAAGCCACAGCCGCCGCGTATACAGTCATATGCTTTACCGTTTCGCCATGATGATATTTTATATTAAACAATAGGACCGGAAGCTTAACACATTTTCATAGTATATGTAAATAAAAATAAAAAAACTTTTGATTGTAAAAAAAGTTTATTCAATATAAATAGCCATTATACACGATACACTAAGCATAGCCTGAAAATACAAATGACAAAATATTTAATTTAAGGGTAGAAAATTGGTTAACTTTTTAAGTATAATTCTGATTTAAAAAGAAAATACAGGACGGAAATAGGTAAAAAAAAAACTCACAAGCTAAAAACATGTCTTTAAATATTTTCTTACATAAATCTTATATTATGAATTATTATTATTACATAATAGTTTTTATATTATATCTAGTTTAAATTAAATAAATATATTGTGAGTTCAAAAAAAATAAAAAGAAAAAATACCCAATTTCTACCAATAAATTATCTGTTAAAATTTTACACATAAAAAAATGTTTATTATTTTGTAGAGATTCTTTACTTTCTTAAAATTAATACCGAAAGGTAAATAGACATTCAGTCTTGTTCTATGATATTTTAAAACATAGTTAAATAAAGCGTAGGTTTAAAAAACAGTTTTGTACGACTTGGTAAACAGAGGAACATTTTTAACATTATAACAAGTTAAAAACATTTTTATTGTATAATACGTGGTATTATATACTAAATCTATTTTTTTCCAGATCTTTGCTACACAGCTGTACTAGTTAATTGAAATTGTTCAAAAATTAAACCTAATTCAATTCTTTTAGCAATTATAATTTAAACTAAAATTAAATTGTTTCATTCCAATAATTCAATTGAAAAAAAAACCTGTCGAGTTTGAATGTGTACACGTAAGTGGAAATATGTTTTTTTTATATTTTTTTGAACTGGTAATTATATACTTATTATGTAAAGTAATTAATGTCCTTGGATTATATATATCTTAACAACATAAAATCGATTACTTTTTATTCGAATTTATAATTCTTTTTTAGGTATTTTAGTAATAAAATAATTTACCAAATATACTATTATAAAATTATTTTTAGTGTTCCATAGTCAAATGGTAAAAGCACAGCCCTACTATTGGAAAATTCGTCATGTCCATGTCTGTCCGTAAGTCGCGAGCGCTTCATTTAGTAAAGCAGTAAACTGTTAGGACTATATAAGCTAATCATTTAGATACAAAGATAAAATGAAGAGAATCCTCAAATTGAAAAAAAAAATGTATACCATATATCCCAATAAGCAATCTCAATGAAAATTGGTTTGAGCGATTATAGTCAGCAATATTTTGAATATAGCAAATTTTTAAAAACCGCAAATATAACTTAGTCATTGTCATAATTAAATTGTTTTCGCTGCTAAAAAAATAAAGCGGCATTTTTGTACTACGGAATCCTTCGTGCGCGAGTCTAATTCGCACTTGGCTACTTTTATATGATGGAAAAAAAAAACACTTTATTAAAAATTATTTCCTGATACTAGATCGTCCTGTATATATAATCTAAGAACATTATCGAGATTTAGCATTGTAGTATAGAAGTATTTGTGTATACAAAAATCAAAATGGACCAGTTACCATTTCAAATTGTTAAAGAAATAATTTAAAGATACACAAAACGTTTGCTAGTATGATTATAATACAATCACTTTATAATTATTAATATTATAGGTACTTGTTTCCATTATCCTAGTTAAATGCGATACTGGACCTCATCATATGAAAAAAAAATAACAGATTTCCTCCTATACAAAAAATCATTCTTCTTTTTCGGTAGTTTTAATTATATCTCTTTCGATCTTATGTACTTCATTTACTTATTTGAAGCATCACCAAAATTATATTTTTAATTTTCAATAGACACTGAGATCCATACTTAATACTCCCTCATACATTCACATTCAACATACGATAATACATAATTTTAACGTCATAATATTGTCACAAGAAGCTTATATAAATAGTAAAAAACAAAACATTTTGGCGTATTTAATACTGGATATGCACTTATTACTTACAATTTATATAATATATCATAATACTGTGCGTTTATTGGCAGTTTCAACGGGAAATGTCAAGTGACAGATAAAAATATTTTTTTATCTGTGTTAGATTCATTAATCATCTATTGTATGAGACCTTTGCTTAACACATTTGATGTAAAATTGTTTTTGAAAATTGTAAAATATACGAGATTAATCCAGTCATTTAAACTATTTAGTTAATTATCTATTAAAAATATTAGAAACCAATGTTTGTGTTGTAACAAACTTATAATTTTAATAATTATTAATATATATAAAAAATTGTGAGATGTTTCGAAAGTAAATTAAATAGCTGCTGATTATTTTCTTACTTACTTTAGCTTAATATCTACTATTTTGATAGAATTCATTCATGAAAGTGTGAAAGTATCAGTTTAAAATGTAATATTGTTTCATATTATTTAAAAAAAATTGCTATCAAAATACAAATACAAATAAAAATTTGTCTAATGTAGTTAACTAAATAGAAAGCTTGGTAAACTAATAAATACTCGAAAATAATGCAGTTTCAAATCTGGGTATGACATTTTTTAAATATACATGTCATGAAGGTCTTTATTTACAAATAAAAAAAAATAAAAGGAAATATTCGAGTTATTAATTACTTTAGCCGTGATAATGTATTTTTTTAAATTATCGGATAAACAATTAAGTTATTTATAAATAGTTATAAATATGTATAAAAAATTGTGGATCAGTCCATCCATACAAGCTTAATTTGAGAAGCGCTCACGTAACTCCATAGCACCATACAAAATAATACTATTGGAACAATTTACTTTGATTTCACACACTTCAGATGAGCGGCGTTCAGTTCCGCCATGAGATCCGCAATGTCTCAAAAATTGTGCGGTGTCAATAACAGATTGTGCTATGCTACCCTGCTATATGCAAGAAACTGTGTGAAGCTATTTTTTTTATACTTTGTAAAACAATATACCGCACAATTTTTGAGACATTGCGGATCTCATGGCGGAACTGAACGCCGCTCATCTGAAGTGTGTGAAATCAAAGTAATTGTTTAGGGGAAGCTAAATATTACTTATAAATAAGCGGTGGGATATAAACATACAATATTGTGTATATTTTATAGATGTTTACGGGAAAAGGGCTCTCGGCCGTTTTTTAGCCAAGATGTGCCAAGAATGTGTCACACCCTTACGACGTTTCGGAGATAATCTGAACAAAACATATTGAAAATATACAATATATATTATAAAGAGAGGCCGTCGTGGCCCAAGGCACAAGGGTGTGACTGTAGGCGTGACGGTTGTGGGTTCGATCCCCACTCGAGGAAATAAAATATTTATTTAAATTTATTTTTCTTCGCTCTGGTGTCGAGGCAAAGATCGGCGTTGAGTTCCGCCGCTCAACACCCAATGCCTCCAAAATTCTGCGGAAAGTGGGGAACGGAGGGTCTTAACACTATGTTCCCTTTGCCTACCCTGCTGTGTGCGGGATACAGCGTGAAGCTGATTTTTTTTTTATATATTATAAATGTATTAAAAAATAGTTTATAGTTAAAAGAAAGTAAAAATGTACAATTTATTATGTTATTCTATTATAGTGTCATATATATTTCTATAAGAAAGTGATTAGTAATAAAAAATAAAGCATGTGAACGCACCAGTTGAGAGTTCCTTTCCCCTCGAAGGGATTAAATATTCAATATTTTCATTACCATTCTCTGGTACTGAGGCAAAGATTCAACTCAAAGAATTTGGCAGAAAGTTGAAAAAGTTTCCTCTGACTACTGTGCTATGTGCGGGATACAGCGTGAAGCTAAGAATATTTAAAAAAAATCCACTTATAGAGTTGCTGTTATGTTAATATAACTGTAGTTTTCTTAAAAATACCACTTCTATTAAATCACTTTGTTTCCCAGCTCAGGTAAAATAAAGTACTGCATCAAGTTCCACTACTCAAAATGCTGTCTGTAATTGAAGCAGCATGCAAAGAATGTGTCTACAACCACTAGATGCTCCTGCCTACAGTCCTACAGTTAGAAATGACCATATAATATACCTTAAAAAACACTTAAAGCTGTTTTGGCACAGTGGGTGACTATTAAAGTGAAGTTTGTGGGTTTAATATCAAATCAGAGGAACTATCTAATAATTTCATTGTCTTGTTCTGGTAACAACACAAAGTGAGTTCCACCATTTAAAAGGCAAAGTATCAAAAATTTGAAGGAAGGTGAGAAGATGAGAAGGAATTTCTTAACACTAGGTTTCTTCTGTAGGGTAGCTGCTACAGTATAAAACTGAAATAATGATGTAATATAAAAACTCTTAAAAATATTTACCCATGATCAGGAGTATCAGGCATATAAGGAGACATTCTAAAATCACGGCTGTGTGGTGTCTCTATACCGAATGGACTGTAGAGTTTAGTTGGACTTCTGCCTAGTAGCTGAAATGTTTATAAATAAAAAAAATATTAAATCATTTCCACATTTTATCCCGCACACAGCAGGATGATATGGATGATAGGCAGAGGGAAAGTAGTGTAAAGACATTCCGTTCCCCACTTTCTGATTAATTCTGGAGGCATTGCGTGCTTATTGGCAGTAATCAAACCCACGCTTTGCCTCAACACTAGAGCAAGGAAATTAAAATATAAATTTAAATAAATATTCCAATTTCTCTAGTGGGGATTGAACCCACAACTAGTCACACTTTGTGTCGCTACACCATGACTGGCCCCATGTTTATAAATAATTAATTTGTTAATGTTGGCCCCATGTTTATAAATATTGTTAAATTTATAAATAGTTAATGTGTGAAAAGATGTCTTAAATTGAAGCCTTTTAACAAATTTTAAATGTATATTTTGTAGCCTTTAATATATTTAAAATCTATATGTTTCCCTAGGAGATCATTATAAATAAATACAATAAGGTGAAAATTATGTTAAACTAAGGAGTGGAAAAGTTTAAGAATGTAATACAAAACAAAATTAAAGGTAGAAAATTAAACATTTTTTTTATGGAAGAAAAGATTCTAAAATAATTTGATATTACTATTAATTAAGACATGAATTATATTCTTAATATAATATTTGGTAGAGATAATATTTTGAGCAAAATGAGATACTAAGATTTTTTTAATATTTTATATGTTTTTTAGTTTTGTAAGTCGTAATGATGTTATATTAATAAATAATATTTTTTACCGGCTTTTTCTTAGTCACAGGTGTTGTTGGTACCACTCTGCACGGTGAGTTGGCTTCCGTTAATCGATGTCTGCGTCGGCCACCAAGCCTGAAATGCTACATATAAAACTATTAAAATATATATACACGAAAATTTATAAATAAAAGTGACAATCATTTCTATAAATAGAATTTGACAATTATTAGGGAAACAAAAAAACAATCAAAGAAAAATAGATTTTTATACAACAAGTAATTGTTATATCAAAAAAAAAATACCTGCGACAAATTGCCGAATGTATTTCTAACACTTTTAAATGTCCTCGATATCTTATCAGCCCCAGACTGTAAGGCACGGCGTGAATTAGCAAAAGATTTGCCTTTAAAAATATTTCTATTATAACAGCCTTCGATATTCCTGAAACTTTCTCGTGTTGGAGAATCGATACCGGAGTCGGTCACAAAGGGATCCTTCATTTTTGATATAATTTAAAACGCACTAAAAAAGTGTTTACGTCTACTGATACTTTATAAAATATTTCACTATATTAAAAAGAGAATTTATCCGTATCAATACATTTTTGTAGAAATATAAGTAATCAATCGCACGGTCAGCGTTAACGTTTGCGTTTTTCCGTTTTCGGTCGTTATTTTTTTTTGTTGTGTATGCCAATGTTGCTAGTATACAATATAATATTTATCTATTTATATTTTATATAAATAAACTTTGTTTATTATTTTTGCTTAAAATAACATGTTTATCTAAAATAAACTAATTTTATAAAATAACGAAATGCCATTCATTGCAAGATTTTTTCAATAGTAATTTTGACATGATGTTTTTTTTATTTACACTCCTTAATCATACTTTTATACATCAAATACGTAATTCTACACTTACAAATTCATCTTTTTACATCACAACTTAACAATTTTATACTTCAAATTGTTTATTTTACACGTCAACTTCGCCGTTAAGGTTTCTTACCTTAAATTCGTACTTTTCTTCTTCAAATCCGTATTTTTACATATCAAATTCATCCAAATTGCAATAATTTTTATTTCTATTTCAATTTAAAATATATAGCATCAAATTAATAAGTCTAAATTATAGAATTGATTTCTAATATTTTAATAAGAATAAAATTGTTAAATTATTTTGGTAAATTATTTGTTTAAGTTGTGTTGTAAGACGCGAATTCGTTTATTCTCCATTCTACGTGATATTGGCAACATAAAGTGTATTTAACTGGCACGCCTAAAAGCCATAAAGTTTCGCAAATTTAAGACTAGACACACAATATTATTGTCAATACTATATTGCCAATAATATTGCTAAATATATGGGCACGCAACTACGCAATATTATTGACAATATTTCGTAGTAAAATCTGACGCAGTCATTCAGTACTTAGCTTTGTTTGAAAAATAGCCAGAATGAAAAATTATTACATTTAGCTTACTTACAAAAAAGGCATTAAAAAAAAATCATCAAAGACTAGATGAGACAAAAAAAAAACAGTTTATGAATTTCAATATTATTAATAAACTACAACAGAGGCCATTTGTGGCCCAGGGGCACAAAGTGTGACTGTAAACGCGACAGATTGTTAATTCGATCCCCTCTCGAGAATATTAAATATTTATTTAAATTTATATTGTTATTATTCGCTCTGGTGTCGAGATAAAGCGCGGTGTTGAGTTCCGCCATTCAACACGCAATGCCTCCAGAATTTAGCTGAAAATGGGGAACGGAGTGTAATTTTACTAACAGAGAATGATTTAAAAAATTACATGAGAGATAATTTCTTAAACAAAAATATTATCTCTATTTGGTTAGATATTCCTGTAAATATCGAGAAGCTTTTTCAACACATAATATTTTTAGCTTCATCATGATATGCTTCAATAGACGTATTCCATAGCTCTGAATAAGTTTCCCATAAACTCTATTAAATATTGTATTTTCGTGGCAGTAATATCAATATTATTTTCGCAAAAGTGTTTGACGAGCTTGATGATATTGAAGCGTGCCCGCACACGACAATATTATTGACAATACCCAATACCCAACCACCAACCAGAATTTATATATACGATAAATATTAAAATGGAAACATTCTATATAAGTATGTTATACAACTAAAAGAAATGTTAATTTTTTTATATTTAATATCTAACAATAACATAACATACATATTAATTATTAATTAAAAACAATAGTTTATGAGCCACGCTGATGCATGTAGTAGTCAATTACTGTGGAGAATGCAGCAAAGCCAGCAGCCCCAAACACACCAGCTTTTAAACCACCTGAAAAAAAGTTGTATTATAAATTATGGTGATACCTGACATGTTTTTTTTATAATTTCAAATAAATTCGGCGTTGAGTTCTGCCACACAACACGCAATGCCTCCAGAATTTGGCAGAAAGTGGGGAACGGAGTGTCTTAACACTAGGTTCCCTCTGCCTACCCTGCTGTGTGCGGGATAAAGCGTGAAGCTAATTTCAAATAAAATTATAAATAAATTTGAAAAAAAACTAAAAAAACCTACATTATTATTAGAAATCAATAATAAAATATTAATTACTAATGCTGCTATCATTGTACTAGCAGTTGTTTCAGTTAACATCTTAATAACAAAAAGCATCAAACATCATATGACTTATTGAAGCCATCTAGGTACAGTGGCACGCAACTATGCAATATTATTGACAATATTTCGTAGTAAAATCTAACGCAGTCATTCAGTACTTAGCTTTGTTTGAAAAGAGCCAGAATGAAAAATTATTACATTTAGCTTACTTACAAAAAATTATTAAAAAAAATTCATCAAAGAGTAAATGAGACAAAAAAAACAGTTGATGAATTTCAATATTATTAATAAACTACAACAGAGGCCATTTGTGGCCCAGGGGCACAAAGTGTGACTTTAAACGCGACAGATTGTTGATTCGATCCCCTCTCGAGAATCTATATATATAAAAGGACTTGTGCTGACTGACTGAGGTAAGACGCACGCAGAGCCGTAACCGCTGATGGTAGAAACATGAAATTTGGGCAGATGTTTATTTTCATATTCTGGACATCCACTAAGAAGGGAATTTGAAAAATTTTAACCCTAAAGGGATGAAATAGGGGTTGAAAGTTTGTATGGAAAAAAAATTTAATCTGTATCGATTTTTATAAAATTTGAAATTCAGACTTTTAAAAATATTTCATTGAACACGTGTTTCATGGTTTTTAAGAATTCACCCCCTAAGGGTTCAAATAAGGGGTTGAAAGTTTATATGGAAAAATCTTTAAATTGCCACTGATTTTTATTAAAATTAAAATTCAGACTGTTATACATATTTTATTGAACACGTGTTTCGTGGTTTTTTTTAGAATTCACTCCTAATAAGCGGGCGAAGCCGCGCGCGCCCTCTAGTATTAAATATTTATTTAATATTTATTTATTTTTTATCCAACTGTGAATATGAATGATACTTTTGAGTTTGATACCTACTAGAAGGGAATGTATTAATTATTTTATTGCTCTGGTAACTAGACAGATTGCAGTGTTGAGTTCCATCATATAACATGCAATGTCTCGAAAATTGGGTAGAGATAAAAACTCTTGTATAAACAATGAATTTGTAAAAATATTAAACAAATTACTTATTACAAAACATTAACAGATAAAAAAATCAAACCTCTTAAACCAATTAAGCCACCAGTGACACCTCCAGCATATGTCCCATTCTTCCAATCAGATTTACCTCTCGCTGTTTCAATACAACATTCTACGCTGGAAAATACTGCTCCAAGTATAGCAAAATTTTTTGCATAACTTAACATGGAATTCTTCATTTCTCGTAAAATCTCTCTAGCAGTTTGATTTTGCTGTGCCATAGGATCTGTCATGTTTGGCATTAATGATGAGGTAAATAGACCAACAGCAGCTCCAAGACCATATCCTGTATAATTATATATAAATACATTATGGTTACATTGTATAAAGAATATGAATTAAAAAAACATATATTTATATAATAATAATATAATGTTACAAAATTGTAAACTATTGTAATGGTCTTTAAAAATAAAAGAATTATAAGAAAAAATACTCTCTTAAGAATTAAATATCTAGAGGTAGTTGCCTCGTTTAATGCCTAGTTTAAAAAGCAAATTATAAAAATATATAGCTAAAAATTTACACAAAAGTAGGTATTCAGTAATTGGTTAAAATAAACAATCATATATTTTGATAAAAATAATATTAAGACAGAATAGCAGTTATACCCATTACTATGGATTTAGGTTTCATAGTATGTGAATAATACTTTTAAAGCTATAAAGAATACGGGAAAATACGTAAATATGGAATATTACCTATTATACAACTGGTTAGTGATTTAAATGGACAGCTTTCGATTGTAGATTCAATCATTTTTTCTTCGTTTGTTTTTATGATAACAGGACCCAGTACCCTTGGTATGATAATGTTTTCACGATATCTATATATATTTCCTACTAAATATTTTGCAAGAGAGTCATAATCATTTTTTTCTGCAAACTTCACTAAGTCTGGATCAACGGGTGGTTTAGCGTATTCAGACATAATATATTTTATGAGTGTATTAAAAATATAATGTAATTATTATTGAATAACTTATTAATGGGTTATTTATTACTTTAATTTAAACACTATAACCCCCAAAACTTTATGCTAAAATATTCAGCTGATATTGACATTTGACATTTGAGACATTCATTTTAACGTTCGGAAATAAATTATCTTGATGTTTTTTTTAATAACATTTCTGTGTATACGGCCATTGTGCTGGTTGTGCTGCCTAATATATTATATTTTGCTGAAATGTGGACTGTGTATCGGCGTCACATCCATATGTTTGATCGATAGCACCTTAAATGTCTTCGTAAATTTCATAAAATCCGCTGGTCTGATCACATACTGAAGGACTACGAAGAGCTAATTGGCAGTTCTCCTAAAATTGTTATTTATAACCAAAAACTACGGCTTTTTTAAAACCAACGTGTAAAGCTGAAATTTTGCTGTGATATATAAGCTTGGACATTAAAATGCAGTTGCAATTATAATGCAGCATGTTTATTAGTGACATCTACGAATTACCCTTATTTATTTAAAAAAATAGAATTTTCTAAAAATGTGTTGACACGGACAATAACAATTATTGAAAAATATATTTAATGATGAAAATGATACTACGTTACCAACAATGATTGCAATTAAATACTTACTTAGCGTCACGCTGTATCTCTAGCGGGGTAGTCAGAGAGTACGGATCGCCACATGCTACGGTCTCTGCATACCTCTTTCGTCTCCTCCACTGGGATCAACCTCTTTATATATGCACTCCTCATGCTTTTAACGTGACCTTCTTCCAGTATTTTTGATACTGTGTTTTCGGAGGTCAACCGCGATCTTTCCCCATTCCTCTCTCACCACTCATGTAGTAGGGTAGGCAGAGGGTGCTTAGTACCTCAGCACTAGGCTCCTTCTGCCTACCCTGCTACATGCGGGATGCAACGTGGAACTGATGAAAGAATAATAAATAATCTTTAGTTTTCGCTTAGAAGCCGTTTTATTATAAACGCAACGGTTGTAGATTCGATTCTCACTTTCAAGTGAGTGTGATATAGTAGGCAAGTACGTTGTAAGTACAGTTTTGGAACTTCATGACAAGAAATAACGTTATATTATAATTGAATGAAATGTGAAGGCCCAATATGTTAATAATGACAATGTGTCATGTCATGTGCTCCTAAAGCCACGCGTTTTAGGAAGAGTGTGCTCGAAAAAAAATTTTTTTAAAGTTCAATGTATAAATTCAAACAGATTCAAATACACTGTAAAGCCGGACGCAATATACGTATGGAATATTTGCGTTCAAACGGCTATAAATTATTGATATAATATTGTGCTTGAAATATTACTCATTTAAAAATGTTATAGCCTCTAGCAAACCAAAATCAAATAAATAACATAAATTCAGTAGCAACGTCATTTCTAGCAAAGAAAATAGACAATGACGCTGGTTGAAGACCATGATTTTATATGAAAAATGGCAATGACAATTAAGGAGAATAATAATTATTAACTATAAGTAGATGAATGGATCTGATCTGAGGTTGTAGACCTGAATATTAGACATATTTCTAAAAGGTTAACTTGTTTGTGTGACGAAATTTTTATGCTTAAACCAGATATAACAAAAAATTACGTAGTATCAAAATTTTGTCCGTGTACTCTGCTCGGATTCTATTCTTTTTAATTTTCATGCTATATAACTTTCTTTTTTTTCAGCTTCACTCTGTATCCCGCACACTGCAGGGTAGGCAGAGGGAACCTAGTGTTAAGACACTCCGTTCTCCACTTTCTGCCGAATTTTGGAGACATTGCGTGTTGAGTGGCAGAACTCAACGCCGCGCTTGTCCTCGACATCAGAGCGAAGAAATGAAGATATACATTTAAGTAAATATTTCATCTCCTCGAGTGGGGATCAAATCCACAACCAGTCGGTTTTACAGTCACACTTTGTGCCCCTGCGCCACGACTGGCCTCACTATAATATATATATATATATATATATATATATATATATATATATATATATATATATATATATATATATATATATATATATATATATATATATATAACTTTCATTTTTATATATTTAATTTTAGTATAATGGAAACGTTATAAATGTTATTCCTGATATTACACAAAGAACAGTACAAAAATAAGCTACTTGATTATATGTGAACATAAAAAAAATTACGATTTCTATTAATATTCTTAAGTAGTTTTTATTTCTTTTTCATGATTTTTTTAACATCTCGCATTATCCCTAGCGGGGTAGTCAAAGAGAACGGAGCGCCAAAAGCTCTGCTCTCTACTCTACTACTACTACTGTCCACACTCGTCAATCAATCTCTTTATACATGCCATCCTATAACATCGATTTTATATTCCCTAACGGCAACCGAAGTCTCCACCTTTTTGGTGGTAAAAATTGCCAACCATATCTATCCATATCTTGTATATTTAAGATGTCTTTTTATTTTGCTAGTCTCGCAGACCATTCTTGGTATATATCTGTTCTCCCTAGCGAGGGCTTGAAATTTATAAGACCTGATGTAATGTTTAAGTTTATCCGCTCTTTACTCATAAGCAGCTTACTTCGATACATGTCCATTCTTGACATCGGAGATCCGGAGATCATTCCACATGATCTTAGTTTTATCCATGTTTATCTTAAGACCTGCTTGAGAAACACTCTTTTGTGAAGTGAAATTGAAGTGAAAAATAATTGTGGTGCAGTTAATTGGTTATGTAATATTAACTGCACCACAATTAACATGATTGACGACCACAATACTTAGAATATTGACACAAAGAAGCACAGAAAATTGTAAATATATTATTTTATTATATTTTTATTTTTTGTCTGTCTTTTTTAAATGTGAAGTGAATATATTTATATTCACTTCACATTTAAAAAAGACAGACAAAAAAGGCACAGACGACAGAAGTCATCCGTATCGTGGTGCATAATAACTCACAATAATAAAAAATACACTTAAATAAAAACAGAAGAAAAAAAGCGAATGAAGCCGCACAGGTGCCACTAGTCTTTATATTTATATAAAATCTAATAACATTTACGATTTCCTTAAGATTTCTAAACGTTTAAGTATGTCAAAAGCACGTGTATTTTGACACTTCAAGATATAGGTATATAAACAAATAGTATATCAAGTTATCATTTCAATATTTTATAAAATCTTGTACAAAACTTACAAAGTATGTCCGATTCATCTGAAGAAGAAGACCTTTCACGTTTTAAAGAAGCTGTCGATTCTACATTTGTTAAATTAATAAATGAAACAAGAGATGGCAACCCGGCGATAAGCGATAAGAATAGTAAGTATTTAACTTACTTATTGTAATGTAATATTTAAAAATTTAAATATAACTTACCATCATATTTTTTTTTTCTTTATGTAGATAAACCTCGCTCTGAGAGATACATAAAGGAATCTACTCATTACAATGATATAAAAGTGTCCTTAGAATTACAAAAACAGATAGGAGCCAAAGTTTCAGCAATAATTAATAAAAGTATAGAATTTGTAAATATTGAAGAAAATGGGCTGAGGTAAATTTAAATCCACTTTAGTGCTTTCAATTCTTGCTTCCTCAATTTATCAAATATACACATTTTTAGAAAAAGAAAGATAAAAGGTGGAGTAAAACTATTCAAGGATTCTGAAAATTACCTTTCATGTAAAGAGGTAAAGGATATTAATACAGAATTACATAATATTGCCAGTAAGAAAATGAAAAAAAACAAATATCGTAAAATTGATGATAATATTGAAGATCTAGATGAAATGGGTAAGGTTTATATTTCTATAATTTTAAACATAAAGCATGAACTATACTCCCGCACACCATCCAATTTCAGAGGTATTGAGGGTTAAGTCATTTGTTTTTATTGAGTGGAAATAAATATCATTTTTTGCCTTGTAACCAGAACAAGAGAACATAAATATTTTTTTCCCCCAAGTAGAAATAAAATCCAAAACCATTGTGTTTACAGTCATATGTTGTGTTGCTGTGCCATGATGGTCTCAATGAATTATGTGCTATTTGACAACCTTTTTTCCTCAATCACTGTATGTGCTCAATTACCATCCCCATTAATATATTTCATATGCTGGAATGCTTAAATTAATTTGTTAATAAAAGGCAGATGCTTTGTAAGTATATATAATTTATTAGAGATTAGGATTGTCTGGTATGAAACCATGCTAAGTTTCTGGCAATGGATAATGCCATCTAATATTATTCTGAAGACAATATAGAAAAATTGAGCTTTTTAATTTACCAAAAGTTACTTATTATTTTATGTACCTTATTTACTTAATAACTGTTAAAGTAACTATCATTCAAATTTCATATTCCCTGATAGCACTTACCAGCATTGGGTGTCAGCGCATAGAAACTTTCAACTTCAACAAAGGTTTGGTTTTATAATTTTTTCTTTTTTGTAGATAAAATAAATTCAGTTGTTGTTACCAGTTCCCAAGTATTGTCAAAAGAAGATATCAAACATTGGAAGTCTCGGAGGAAAGAAAAGATCTTTAAATATAAGTCAAATGGTAAAAGTAAAATCCTTACTCTGGTTGATATAATTGTGAAAACATAATTCTTAATATGTCAAATAAAATTTACATGTCAAAAAATGTATGGTTAGAAAAATGATTTAATGTACACGGTATTTGATGTCTTATTTACCCAGTTATAAAATGTTGTTAAGAATCATTTTATTCTTAACAAATATTTTATGATTTGCACATTAAATATTAAATTTAAAAGTAGCTACCCCTTTAGTATAGAATATTTTACAAGAATTGAATATAATTAATTGTTTTTTGTCATACATATGTACATGTAATAAAATTGTACTACTACAAGTACTAATGGCTGTATGTGGCTAATGGATGTATCTTAAATAAGAAAATATGCTCATATATTTCAATGTCATAGAAACCAAAAGAATGATTTTAACATTTTTGTTAGATTGTCTGTCCGTTGTGCACGCTAATCTCCGAAACGGCTCAACCAATTTAAGAAATGTACTTTTCACTATTGTATTTTGACAAACTTCCCTTAACATTTAGTTTTTGTTTTATTTAAATCGGACCATGAAAAAGAGTTACACAAATAACAATAAAATATTATGCTTGACAAAATTGCTACACAAAAATGTTTTATTTAATTGATTGAAACTTTAGTTTTCAACGTACAGATACTGTTTGAATATTATTATTAGAAAACTGACAATAATTGAAAAATACATGTTATTCCACACTTAGGAAAGAAAAATACTTATTTAGAAAACATATATTTTCTAAATAAAAGTTGAACGTAGCGGGACTCGAACCCGGGCCTCCTGGAAACCGACCAGGAAACAATCAATAATTGATTAGTAAACAAATAATTGTGTACTTCAAGCAGAAAAAGCGCGCAGCGAGCGTGTCGCTTGTTACACATACATATTTTATGGAAAAGACAAGGCAAACGAGCGTTCGAGTCACCTGATGGTAAGTGATTACCGCCGACCACGACCCCGTGCAACACCAGAGGAGCTACAGGTGCGTTGTCGGCCTTTAAGATGGGTTGGGGGCCGGAGCCCGGCATTAACTGATGCGAAACGCAGTGGCATAAATCCACTACTTAACGCCGGTTTTAAATGCCGGGGGTGGTAATGACCATGTGTGTTGCCACACATGGTCATTACCACACGTACTTTCACGTGACTCTACCACACGTACTTTAGTCGCCTCTTACGACACCACCAGTACCAGGATGATCCTATTCTAGACCGGGATCACTTGGCATCTACCTATTAATAATTATGCTTCGTGAAGAAGTTAAACATTTATAATAACAGTTCTATTTTATTCAATAACTTTCGCCTATTTAAAAATAAAAAACCTTTGTGGTGCGGATAAAAACCGCGGAACTGACTACGATTTTTACTAACACGAGCGTCCATCAAAACTCGTACTTTTTCTTCAACGTCACCGGGTAGGGAAGGGCGACCTACTCTCGCCCTTCCCTACCTACCCAGCCAGTGTCAAGGCCAGTCCACTGCACATTCCTTAATATATAAAGTTAAAGAAAACATAAGAAGCATAAAAAATACAGATCATTTTAACAAACATAAAAAAATATAAAATAGCAACAAGTCACTGTGAGGTAGGTTGATAAAAGACGCGTATTTGTAATTACGCGTACGTTTTTAAATGTCCAGCTACAGTATGTTCCTTTTGTTATAAGAAAAAGAAATATTATAATGTTTATTTTATTTATTATTATGTTATAGTAATAATTTCTTAAATATTTTTGTTTTTTATATATATATAATGTGATTTATATCAGGTTTGGGTTATTGGAATAAATTAACTAAATTTGTTTCTATGTAAATTAGAGATTATATTTTAATCAATATTATTATAAACATAATTACAATATGTGCAAACATTGCAAGTTACCTGTAAATTAGATTTAGATTTCTCTTTTATCTTTGATCTTTATCCGCTCTGCTTTAGTTTATAACAATTAATTATTCTTTTCTTACTTTGCTTTTGTCTTACCACGTGTTCACTCTTTTATATCATCTACGTGGCTGTCGATTAATTTGAGACAACTGACAAGTGTCATAGAAGCGCTCTATATTTAAAGAGAGTATATTCTCTTTACATCTCCCCTCCTCGAGAAGAAAACGGCACATTTGTGTATTTTTCCTAATCGCTCATTTTCTATCATCGGAAGTAGTTTTGTTACGTGAAATAGGGTTGTGTCTTGATTTCTTCGTCCAGTTTTTATTTTATAAATTGAGTCTGAAATTTTTTCTTCTGTTGTGAATGGCCCTATCCTTAGTTCTTCTAGTTTTTTCCTATTGAGTTTGTTCCTGTTTTCTATGAATATTCTATCTCCCACATTGAATTCATGGTGTCTTCTATTCTTGTCAAATATACTCTTATTGTAGTTATGTGATCTCAGTGTTCTTTCCAGTGCTAACTTTTTAATCTCTTATCCAGTCTTCTCCGTTTTTCCTTCTCTTCAACTCTTCTGGTATGTTACTGGTGTCTGTGCCATGTAATAGATATTCTGGTGTAAATCCTGTGATTGTATGTTCTAGTCTGTTATACTTATTCACACATTCTCTTGCTATCGAGGTGCACGCTCTTTTCTTTTCTTCTTCATTTATTCTACATCTTATATTATTTATTAGTGTCTGATTCAGACTTTCGTTTAGGCCATTGGAGAATGGTGAATTTATTGCAGTGAAAATTAATTGCACTTTTTCTTCCTTTAAATAATCTATAAATTCCCTCGAATTTAAACCCGGGTATTGATCTGTCAGGATTGTTCCAATTTTTTCTATTTCTAACACAGTTTGGACTAATTTTATAAAATCATTGGCGTTTTGTGTTTTTGACGTTGAAATGAATGCATATCTCGTGAAATGATCGATCAGTAAATGTATATATTTTTTTGTCGATCTAGTGCTTCCAAATCCTCCAATTGTATCTATAGACATAATTTCGAAAGCTCTAGTCGCTGGTCCTAGTTGTGACATTGAACCGAATCTATGTTGTCCTCTTATTTTCTTCTTAAGACATATTTCACACTCTTTGCATACTTTTTTTATGTTTTCCGTCAAATTTTTAGCGGTGTAGTATGGGCTTATCTTCATTCTTGTTTGTGTTACCCCTATGTCACTCCTTGTGTGTTCTCTTAATCAGATCAATGCTGAATTTTTCAGATAATATTATTTTTTCTCTTCTTTTTACTTTTTTGTAGTATATTCCGTTTCTCTTTATTAACCTTTCTGTTTTGTTTTTTAATGATATGTTATTATTTATCTGGTCTAATTTTATTTCATCTATTCCAATAAGGTTTACCGTTTTCAATAAGTCTTCTTCTTCTTCTTCTATATTTGATTCTAACACGGGGTTTCTGCTTAAACAGTCCGCCTTTGTATTATCTTTCCCTGGGACGTATATAATTTTGAAATAATCATATTGAGATAAGTAGTAGGTAAGATCTCCTAATTCTTCGTCTGTTCGTGCTCTTATGTTCATATTTTCTAGTTATGCTAGTAAGCTAAATAAGTAAGTATTTAATTTCAATTCTGTTGTAAAGAATCATTGTTAGTACCACAGCATCATTTTCCTTAAGTTGCTTATTTTTATAAATTCAAATTTTAAAATAAATAGGAGCTGTTCATAGATGCAACTTCAATAAACGTGCATTATAAAGTCCAAACTTATATCTCACAGCAAAATATCAGCTTTACACGCTGGTCTTAAAAAAGACATAATTTTTGTTAAAAAATAACAATTTTAGGAAAACTGCCATGTAGAGAGATTTTTTCAAATTTCCGCTAACCAAAGAATTATCATCTGGCAAGAAAGAATTATTCTATTTAAATATTTAAACATTTTTAAAGTGTATTCCACACGTAGGAAAGAAACTTATTTAGAAAACGTATAAAAATCTATACATTCTGGGCCCAAAAATGTATGCAATCGTTTCTGTCTTTACCAGTGTTGCCTCTTCGCTATAGTTGACATAAACACTAAATAAAGAAATACTTTTATTAATTTTAGCATAGTTGACGCTTTTCCACAAAATCGAAATCACGAAATAGGGGGCATAAGGTTTAAAGTATCATTTACAGCTACAACAATTCTTGATTGTTTTGCTGTCAGGGTCAGCTATCATCCCTTCTTATAAATACGTAAAACATATACAAACTTAAGATGATAGTCGAGAATCAGATAGAGATAATGGGAACATATGATTCAGGTTCTCCTTGATAAACTCGAAATGGATAAAGATAAAAGAGAATAAAGAAGACGTAAACAGAATATTTCTATTAGAGATTATATTTTAATCAATATTATTATAAACATAATTACAATATGTGCAAACATTGCAAGTTACCTGTAAATTAGAGAAACGACAATTACAGTTAATTATTCGTCTCTCTCTTGTATCTTTGATCTTTATCCGCTCTGCTTTAGTATATAACAATTATTTATTTTTTTCTTACTTTGCTTTTGTCTTAGCACGTGTTCACTCTTTTATATCTTCTACTTGGCTGTCGATTAATTTGAGACATCTGACAAGTGTCATAGAAGCGCTCTATATTTAAACAGAGTATTGGCACCGTGCACGACCACAGCGCCACCCAGCGTACGCAAATTTGTAGGCTCTGACGCTTTGACATATGATGGCGGGATTGTTTGAAAATATTCGTAAAATACTTTCAAATTCATTTATATTACTTAATTACTGTGATTTGGGTGGAAAGTGTCGATAAATCATTTCTGGTTATTCAAATTGAGAGAGGTAAGTAATCTCTATTCAAAATTGTGTTTTATTTGGGTTAAGTATTTCTGAATTGTTAAAGCTTCCGTGGCGGCAGTTGCACCGTCGGAAATTAAAGCTAACGTTATTAGAACTCAAAATAAACAGTACGTTAGATAACGTTTTTTCCTGGCAATTTTTAAAACAAAGGCTCGCTCGATCAATGACCTTATTTTATATTTTTTTTGTGATCGTTATTTGTGTTACCTAAATTATAAGCACGGCGTATTATTAAAAACTTTAAGTATATACTAATTTCATTGAAATTAGCAAATAAAATTAATATAGTTTAATTACGAATATTTTTGATAAGAAATTAGCTAAGAATACACTAAATCTCCACGTAAAATATTCAATTTTTTTGAAGGTTTTTTCTTAAAATATATTTTTGTATACACTATACTAATGTTTACATGCAAGATTATATCCCTTGAGTTACTGCCTAAAAATGAACAACACTGATTGGGACTGCAAGTAAAGGAATTTGATACTTGTACTTTTTCAATTTCATCTACTATATTTTGTAACTCATTCATTATAGTAAAAACCAAAACACAACCACATATTATTCATATCCAAAGATAAATCATATATATATATATAATCAAGGATGAAATGTTTGCAGTATTCTCCAAATAGTAAAAGAAGTATATAAGTATATAAATTGCTTGTATTATATTTAATTCAGTACTGGCATGACTATTTAGTAATAACAGAAAATAATCCAATTTTTATTACTCTAATAATAGAAGATAAGCTTAATTTATTATTTATGTGAATGTGTGCGTTTATGTATAGTGTATAGAGTATATAAGTACAGTGTATAATTAAAGTTATATATATATATCAAGTATAAATATCCTAATAACAGTAATATTATTTTAACTATTTTTATAAGGGAAAAAGCTATAGAACAATTATAAGAGACATAATAATAAACAATGAACTTATCACATATAATACAATTGAAAATTAAATTAATGAACTCATTCGCATATATTAAAAATATGTTCATGATAAATACTAATAGGTACGAAATAACACAAAACACATTTAATAGTAATTTTTTTTCCAAGTGCGGGTAGATCGTCCTCACCTTTTATCTGATACAAAGATGCACCGTCGCTTTTGCGTAAGAAGATTTTACCATGCGATACCCAGCAATACTTATATTCATTCGTCTTAGCGAATTCGCGAGACAAGTAGAATAGATGTTTCATTTTGTTTGTTAAATATTCTGAGATAAAAATACGTTTTTTCTCTCCACTGCCTTGAATGATGAGTGTTTGTAAAAACGAACCCCTTTTATTGTATTGCATAAGCAATACAATAAAAGGGGTTCGTTTTTACAAACATATATTGTGTAATTTAACAGTGTAGTGTGTGTGTATTGTGTGAAAATATGACAACTATGTTTATACATAGTTATCATATTTTCACACAATACACACACACTACACTGTTAAATTACACAGTATATAGATAGTCAAATTTAACTACAGTACACTATTAAATTTGACTATCACAGGCTTTGAAGTTAGTTTACTACTATGTATACGGTAAATGTCATTTATGTCATGGGGCAGTATTGTTAAATTAAGTTTTTGGCCAATAGTAATAATTTTTTGTAGTAATTGTTCCCTCGACTCGGAACTCTGTGCGGGATTATTTTTTAACTCAATGCATGTAGATCGAGCAGCCCGTTCAAATCCTTCCATTTTTTCTTCTAGCGAATGTATGTATTTAATGTTAGCCTGTCGTTCTGTTTCTAATGCCTTTATCTTTTCATTTAAAGAGTCGTAAGTCTTGGACATGAATTCAATTGAGTTATGGCAGTTCTCTAAAACGCACAAATTTCAATTTCCTTGTGATTACTCATTAATAGTAAACAATTTTAATAAGATGAATATCATATTAAATACTTAACTAAATAATAAACAAGTCGTCTAGACAAGTTTCATGATTTAGTATATACAAAAATATATTTTAAGAAAAAACCTTCAAAAAATTGAATATTTTACTTGGAGATTTGGTGTGTTATTAGCTAATTTCTTTTCAAAAATATTCATAATTAAACTATATTAATTTTATTTGCTATTTTTAATAAAATAAGTACATACTTAAAGGTTTTAATAATAAAACGTGCTTATAATTTGGGTGTAGCTACACAAAAATCGATCGCAAAAAAAGTTTATAAAAATGGGGTCATTGATCGAGCGAGTTTTTGTTTTAAATATTGCCACGAATATACGTTATCTAACGTAGTGTTTATTTTGGCTTATAATAATGTTAGCACGCAGAGCTTTAATTTCCGACGGTGCAACTGCCGCCACGGATGCTTTAACAATTTTTTAAATAAGTCTTAAACTGGATTCTCCTAATTTTAGCACATGAATCGTCATTGATATCTTTATTTACTACTTTTAGATTTAAAATATTTCGGTAATCGTTAATATATACTTATATTGACATTTTGAACACATCAAATTTCATGCACTTTAAATGAGTTTTTCATAAAATTCCAACGTGTTTTATGTAAAAACATCATTGGTTGCGACGTCATTGCTAGTACAATTGTAAAAGATGGCAATGACGCTGGAAGAAAAGTAGGCGAAGACAATGATTATTAGCTTTTAGAGTAGACGAATGGGTCTGATTTCAGGCTGTAGTCCTGAATCTTAGACATATTTCTAATAATGTATTATATCTATTTTTAATGTTTAAACCAGCTATGACTAAAATTTACGTAATACCTAAATTTTGTTCGTGAATTTTTCTCGGATTTTATTCTTCTAAATCTTCTTGCTATATCACTTCCATGGCATTTAGTTTCAGTGTAATGGAAACGTTATAAATAATATTACTGTTTTTAGCATATAGAACAGTACAAAAATAAGCTACTTCAATTTAATTTTATTTTTAAACATTTTTAAAGTGTTATTCCACACTTAGGAAAGAAAAATATTTATTTAGAAAACGTATAAAAATTTGAATGCAGCGGGACTCGAACCCGCGCCTCCTGGAAACCGACCAGGACCTGGTCCTGGTTATTCTACACTAATCGTCATTGTCCGATTTAACACATTTTTTAAAAAATCCGTTTATGAAATAAATAGGGGTTGTTCATAGATGCCACTTCAATAAACGTGCATTATAATGTCCAAGCTTACATCTCACGCAAAATTACGGCTTTACACGCTGGTTTTAAAAAAGATATAATTTTTGGTTAAAAATAACAATTTTAGGAGAACTGCCAGTTACATATATCGCTATTTTCTTTTTTTATTGTGTCTAATGTTGAGAAAACTTTTTCAATTTTTTGTTCTTTTTGAAATTTAAATTCAAGCATCATTTGTTTTATGTCATTCACAAACAACGCTAGTTCTGATGACACTGTCGGACTCAAACCGTTTACGCTTTTGTCGTAGTGTTACATTTAAATCCTCTGCGTCCGTTGGATTCATTAGATTAGGCTCCGAACTGCAGTGCGCGATGGATGTCAACGCGGACTGGTATTGAGGCAGCTGAGGCGAGGGTGAGCGGTTTATCGGCATTATATAAGCTTTTAGGTTGCAGCGATAGACCAGAAGACGCCCGCGAAGCGTCCTTTTAGACCCCGATGACGCCATTACGTTAGCAAACGCCCCGTATATAGGTAGGAGACACACTACACATACACGACACAAACACCGTCGTCGACGGAATCGACGACGAAGTCCAGTTTTTTCCACGGCTCGGCCGCGTCTCGGCGCGGTCGGACCCAGCGGTTAGGGACCGTTAGCTCCCTTAGATTAGTCTAATTTTTGTCCCCAGTCGCGGCTTCACATCGCGGCTGGCTTTGTTTAGCATAAAGATAATTCCCAGCCCGATCGACGATTGTAAGCCGAGGTTCGAGCCCCGCAGGGGGCGCCCTTACAGTCGTCGACTCCTCTCAAGCAGCCAGGTAGTGCTTGCATTTCTTCTGGGACAGAGTACCCTCTTCCCTACCCACCCGGTGTCGCTGTAAAGGCCAATAGGGCTAACAGCAATTACCTCAAGTTCAAAAAAAAAAAAGCGATGGACCAAAGTACCAGGGGCGCATAAGTGAAAGGAACTCCAAGTTATAGGTGCGTAGCGACACCTCTGTGCGACGAAAGCGCAGTAAAGAATGTCGTCCCGTACTGTCCAATGCTATTGTAAGCCACGTAGCTGCGATGGAAATATCACACACGATTTACACACGCGCACAAACACCACACTAGTAGTACTCGTTGACTCTTTAGTAGTTCTGATCTCCTAATTTTTAAACTGGAATTTTTGTTTTTAAGGTTTAATTATTTAAATATAGCGTATACGTCCTATCGTCTCAAAGGTCCAGAGGGAAGGGGGAATTTAATAAAATATACCCTCTTTTAAATAATATTTCATTGATTATAATTATAAACGGAAATATAATTCGTAGCTTACATATTATGCTAAATATATTAATTATTAAGTAGAACCAAAAAAATTACTCTATAAATATTTTTAATAGGTTTCTCCGGACACTGTATGTGAATAATCAAAATGGCACATACATATACAAACGTGATTTCGCCAAAGCGTTGCAATTGGAAAACACCTCTCTACCTATATCTGAGTCCTATCGTACCATAGAAATACTTACTAGTTTGTTTGGGAATGGTGAAAAAGTCACATTTGACCAGTTCAGGTCTTGGCTTCTGATACACAAAGATGCTACGGTGCTGACAAAATGGGCTGCTTTTTGATAGAAGTAATAATATCCAAGATTTGGAGACACCTACATTTTATCAGAGCTTGGCTGGTGTTACACATCTTGAGGAAAGGGTAAGTTTATTACTTTTTTTTTTGTTATTATTTTAAACAAATGAATGGAATAATGAGTCAATTCAATAACAATGGTATATACTAGTGTTGCCAAATTATCGATAGTTTCGCGATCGATAGTTTTAATCTAAAAAAGCCTATGCGATCGATACAACAATCGATAGTATCGATCTTATCGATACTATCGATTCTATCGATACTATCGATTCTATCGATAGTTTAGAAGAATACAATACAATCGGCTAAGTGCAATACTATCGATACTATCTGTAGTATCGTATCTCCTAATCGGAAAATAATCAATACAATCGATAGTATCGATACTATTAAATGTCTAGGATACAATAGTATCGATAAAATCTATAGTATCGATACCATCGATTATTTTGCACTATCGATTATATGCTAATTTACGATAGTATTGAGTATGATTCTTAAGCTTAATTACAAGATGAAATGAAAAGAACAAAATACGTTTTTATTATATTTATAATTACGTATGAATAAGCAATTAGTTACGTACTTCAACTAAGATGTTTCTAATATCATAATGATTGGTTACTACACATGAAAATAATAAGCAATACTATCGCAAATTAGCAAGCAATCGATAGTTCACAATAATCGATAGTATCGATACTATCGATACTGTCGATATTATCGTTTCCTAGAAATTCAATAGTATCGATACTATCGATAGTATCGATGTCTTTCTGATTTGGAGATACGATACTATCGATAATATCGATAGCATTGAATTTGTCCGATAGTATTGTACTTTTTTGAACTATCGATAATTTCGATACTATCTCTTTAATCGATACTATCGATTTTAATATCGATAGTCCTTCTATCGGACTACTATCGATAGAATATCGAATTCCGATCGATAGTCCACTATCGATCGGCAACACTAGTATATACTAATAAGATTCTTAAAAGAAATTATTTTCTAATATTATTTTTATAAATTACAATAAATAGTAATGAAATTTCTGTAAATTATATTTTAGTTTGAAAACATTTACATAATTGGAATAAAACCCTTGCCTTTTTGTAACCATCCAAACACTGACCACTAAGCCATACATTATTCGAGCCATGTAGAAATCCTTATACTCTTGTTATATTTATTTTATATTGTTAAAGTAGTTTAAAACTAAATATTAAATTAAAATATTTTAACAAATAAATTAAAAAAAAATATATAACTACAAAGATATGGACATTGTAGGTAATTATTAAATATGCAATATAATTAATTACCTAACATAATATCTACATGTTATCTCTGCCTTATCTTTATGTTTGTTTATATGCCAATAACCTCAAAATAAAAGACTGTTTCAATACATTAATCACATATTTAAATGTTGTTGGCCTTTTTTTATTAAATTTTAATATTGTGGTGTGGTTTATTATGTAATACCGCAAATATGATATGAAATACAGTCAATCTGGGTAACTTTGACAGATACAAGCAATATTTTACACTATATCTTAAAATTTTAAGTACATTGCAAGAGTGTTTTTGTTTTTTTAGTGCTCTCATAATACTTTTCACCTATAGACATTTACATAAATCATTTAAAATACATCAGTACAGAAGAAAATCTGGGTAACTTTGGCACAAAAAAATACCATTGATAAAAAGATAGTCGTAATTATTCCTCTTATTTATATGGTGATATTATTTCATGTTTTTATTAATTCTTCATCCATATTTGTGTTATCCTTGTGCTAAGTCTTAAATTTCTTTTCGTTTTTAAAATTTACATTTATTAATCAAAATAGTCAATAACATTGTATCTGACACTAGTTCTAGGTCAATGTTACCCGAAGAATCAAAGTTACCCACATCAACTGTACTGTTTCTACATACTACTACTACAGTTTTTTTTTTTTTATATTTTTAATTTATGGTTGTTTACGGTCATTAATTTTCTGTCAAGATTATTTTGAGTCTTGTCATTTTGTTTGTGTGATACTATTTGAGAATTTCTATTGAGGCCAATCGTAGTACAGCGACACACGCGTGCGACTGTAAACGCCACAGGTTATACATTCGATTCCCATTCAAGGAAATGAAATATTTTCGATATTATATTTCGATTTTCTCGCTCTGGAAATGTGGCAAAGCGCGAAGTTAAGTTCCGCTACTCTATACAACGCCATGCCTTCAGAATTCGGCGGGAAGTGGGGAACTAAGTATCTAAAGACTAGGTTTCCAGGTTTCCTCTGTCTACTACCTTTAAATATGAAAAATATGTAGAATTTTCAACATTACGCCAAATTCAAGATGTCTGAACCGATATTAAAATAACATGTTAATTGTTAATTATTTATAAAAGTAATAAAACTACTAATAACATTAAATATCAAAAAACCTTTGGTTTCATATAATTCAGAACAATAATTTATCTATGTAGAATATGTAATTATTATTGAACGCAAATCGATAGTTAGCGCTAGTTTATCGATCGTCGGCCCTCCGTCGCTGTACCTACTGACTCCAACTTGAAATGTATGGAAATAAATTCTTTTGAAGACCAATTTTTTTTAATCGTCATTTACATTAGTAGCTGAAGCCAGTCGTGGCGCAGGGGGTGTAAACGCGACAGGTTGTGGGTTCAAGTCGCACTCGAGGAAATGGAATATTTAATGTTTGCATTTCTTCGCTCTGGTGACAAGGTAAAGCTCGATGTTGACTTCCACAAAGTGGGAAGCGGAGTGTCTTTACATTAGGCTCCCTCGTCTACCCTACTACATGTGGGATAGAGAGAAAAGCTGAAAAAAAAGCGTTATTTTTTTTTAACTTGTTATATTTTTTAGGTTTTGTTGTGAGATTCGAGTTTCACTTTTGCACATCTCTTCTGAAATTCAGAAAGGATCCCGTCATTAGTTATTATACGTCTCTTTCCGCTTAACTCTCCAAGTTGCGCCCTAATTTATATTAAAAATAAAATCAGGTTCACGCTATATTCCGTACACAGCAGGTTAGGCAGAGGTACTTAGTGTTAAGACATTCCGCTCCCCACTTTCCGCCGAATTTTGAAGGCATTGAGTAGCGCAACTCAACGGTATGAAATATTTTCTTTTGTTGTCATTTCTCCGCTCTGGTAACGAGGCTAAACGCAGCGTTGAGTTCCACCAATCAACACGCGATGCTTACAGAATTCGGCGGAAAGTGGGAAATGGAATTGTTTAATGGAAACAGTGTGTTTTAACATATGGTTCCTAGGTTCCCTACTCTGCCATGTGCAGGATGAAAAAAGAGATTACACCCTAAGTAGGATTTCAACTCTGTAACTGATTCGTTTTTTTTTATATATATGAAATATGTCAAACAAAAATATGGAGCTATTTATAGTAATTGCGAAATAATTTAACCGAGATTAGATATATTACTCTGCATTCAGTAGTTCCATCAAGGTCAATGCTATATGAGAACGAGATAACAGTGTAATTAAATAACCGCTTCTTGTGTTTCTCTTATATGATACACGTGATCTGATCTTTTGTATATTGTTTTGAGTATGTTTGGTTGAATGAGTTGGTCTCGGGAACTCCAGGTTCGAATTTAACAAAAAATGTTTTTATAGTTTATTTAAATGAACAGCTATAGGTTTCTTAATATATTGTTTCTGTGTGAATATGAGGTCGATGTTATAGGTATTAAGAAATAACATTACAGGCTAAAGAGATATAATAGTTTTTTTTCCAAAAAAAACTACCGACATTGAACAGTAAACGATGCAAATTTAAGACTTGTGTAATTTTCTCATTGATAACATTGTCAGAAATCAACCTAAATGAAATGGGACCACACGAAGAGTACCAGCTTTCAACAAAAAATGTCGTCAAAATTGATTTACTCAGTCCAAAAACATAAAGTCAAATTGATAACCTACTCCTTTTACATAAGTTTGTTAATAAGTGACTTAAATAACACATTTTGTTTAAAGTGGTGTGTAAAAATATACATTTAAAAACAAACTTCCTTTACTTTTTTACACTTTTCTGTCGGCAGTGCTGGAGCGCGTGGCTGCTGCACGCGTCCGCGCCGCCGCACTGCTGCTGCCGCCCGCGCGCGCTCGACGACCTGCTGCTCTGCGACGACAGCTTCACCACCAACTCCACCGGTCCTAAACTTGTTCATAATATTATATGTACGCGCGCCCCTTACGTCACTTACCTTACTGAGGCCACTCGAGCTGCTGCCCGACATCGAGCTCGATCCCCCAGGGTATCTTGGGGGATCGAGCTGTCTCGATCATCATAGTGAAATGGACAAAGAGAGCGCCCAGGAAATGGACTTTCTTTTTCCATATGGACCAAGATGTCATTTTCTGTGCATAATGGCGGAAGCGAATGCTGTCTAAAGTTAACTAATGCCGCCTTTGAGAACACACAATTAACCAGATTGCTAGATGTATCAAACCAAGGCCGTGATTTGCCACCGATTGGTTCTACAGTGCTAGAAATAAAAAGTTCCATGCCCTGTAGAACAACGTTAGCAACAGCAGTTGAACAGGTATAGGCTAGGATCATCAGAAGAAAAGCAAACCGGCCCCCATAGATAAGATGAGTAAAATTAACGCATCTCATCCCAAAATACTGACTTGTAGTACCAGACGCGACGAGTTGCGGGTGTTCTGCAACTGCCGCGCTTAACGGGCACGACACTCCATACCAGGCATGTAGTAGTGGTCTGAAGACCCCAAAGAGGCCCCAAAGGATGACGCACGCACACATAAACTTATCAAAGGAACACCGCCGCACACGCCTCATCTCGAAATCGAGCCGTATGCATTGGCGATAAAGTTCAAAGTTGTTTAACCTTTAGTAGTATTTTTGTAGTAGTAAGTGTTTATGTTATTGGGATCTATACGTAATCGCTTCACACGAAATACAGGTATGGATAAAAATCGTGAAATGAAAAAAAAATCCTACGTGGAAACTGTTGATGCATCTTGATTAATTTCTTTAGGTATAGGTTTGAAATATTTTACCCTATATGCTGTTTTCGTAAATGGAGCGCTGCATCTTCCACCCTGTATATTTTGTGTTAAACAGGTTGTAAGACCACCGAACTCGGATGTGGAACTCGAGTTATATCCTTTACAATTGAAAATTCTACGTTACGTACCCAATACTCAGCGTAAGTGTTTTATTAATAATTTAAGAGTACACATTAAAACTCGATTTATTGAAGTATTCAATTATTTAGACAAAGAAACATCCAAATATTCGAATGTATAAAGGTGGCTCAAAATAATATGCTTAAGCTTAAATAGTATTTAAATATTTAGTAATGTTTCTCTTTTTTTCTACAATATTGTCTTTTAATCAAATTTGATGTGTCCAGAATTATCTGGTTGGTACCAACAGATTATACAGAGTGTTTTTGTCAGCACCATTTTAAAAGTTAAACTACAGTTTTTGCTACTTTTTAAAAGCCTAATACAATGAAAAAAAAATTTTTTCAAACAAAATAAATAATAAAGTTATTGTTGTAAAATAAAATGCCAGTTGTCAAGAACGACGCACGTACACAAATCTATCAAAGGGAAACCGTCGCATACGTCTCATTCCGAAATTGAGTCGTAGGTATTGGCGACAAAGTTCAAAGTTGTTTACCCTTTAGTAGTATTTTTGTAGTAGTATGTGTTTACGTTATTGGTAGGTATGCGTAATTGCATCACACGATATACAGGTATGGATAAACATCGGAAAATGAATAATAGCGCTACGTCTAAACTGTTGAGGCATCTTAATTAGTTTCTTTAGGTATGAGTTTGAAATATGTTACCCTATATGCTGTTCCAGTAAAAGGAGCGCTGACGCTTCCACCCTGTATATGTAAGCTACATTTCCGCCCGCAGGAGTGGGCGCGGGCGGCGGCGCGCTGTACGCCCCGGCGCCGCCCGAGCGCCTCGCCACCGTGCGGCAGGTTTGCACGTCGCGCTCCTAAGTAGCCGAAGCTTGCATTGCTCCTGAAGAATATATTCAAATTCTAGATTCAAATTTCTAAATACTCCTATTACTTTATTCAAATATGGTGCCTCTTTCTCACCGCGATTTGGTAAATTGTTAAATTATTAAATAAGCACTTATTATTATTTAACACAAATTAATTTGTGTTAAAAAGGACACCAGTAACAGATTGTCTTTATTTTAGTATGTGTATAAAACTCAATATAGTTAAAAAACTATCATTATCAATACTATCTCATCAAAAATATTATAACATTCTAAACAAAAATTAGTGTGTTAATAATAAATGTGTTAATGGTATAAATTAAATATAAAATATTTTATTTATGACACAATGTTTGACCACAAACAAATTCACATGGGAACGAACGGAACAGAAAAATATAATTGAGGAACCGTAGCGTTTGGCGCTCCAATTTCTTTGACCACACCGCTAGGAATACAGCGTGAAGCTAGATTAGATTAGATATTTAAATAATTGTGTATTTGAAAAGTAATGCTGCAAATTATAATACAAAATATATATAATTACATTACAGGTGACAGAATTCCTCTGCAATGCACTGGGACTGACGCGCGAGGACGTCCGTCTGTGGGCGCTGGGCAGCGCCGTCGTGGGCGGGGACGGCACCAACAGCGGAGCCCTGCTGCTGGACGACGAGCGACCCACCCTCGCAGCCCTACACTTCGACGAACGAACTAAACTGTTGCTAGAAGTGCGGAACCCAGATCTCACGTGGCCCGAGGACATAGGGGCCCTAGGAGGGGCGTTGGGGAGCAGTATTGGGCAGAACGCCGCGAAACGTTAACAGCGCCGCAGTTGCCCGGTGCCACTGGCTTGCATAATCTTGGGAACACGTGTTATATGAACGCTGCGTTGCAGAGTGTGAGTACAATACTTTTTTGGTTTCGTACAGTATTCCGTACATAACAGAGTAAGCATTGGGAACCTAGTGTTAAGTCACTCCAGACACAGTACACTATTCAGACGACTATGGTGGTAAATCAACGCCGCAATCTGTTGTATTACCAGAGCAGGGAAATAAAAGTAACTCATTCCCATCAGTGGAAATCGAACCCATAAGTTGCGTTAATTACGAGTGAGGCCAGTCGTGGCGCAGGGCCGCAAAGTGTGTGTGTAAAATCGACTGGTTGTGGGTTCAATCTCAACTCGAAGAAGTGAAATATTTATCTATATTTTCATTTCTTCGTTCTGGTATCGACGCAAAGCGCGGCGCTGAGATCCGCCACTCAACACGTAATGCCTCCAGAACTCGGTGGAAAGTGAGTAAGGGAGTCCCTTAACACTAAGTTCCGTCTGCCTACCCTGCTGTGTGCGGGATACAGCGCGAAGCTGATTTTGACTTTTTAATTACAAGTAAAAATTTTAGATAATAATTGGATTCTTTGATGTGTTTGTAGGTATGGAATACGGGTCCACTGGCACAATATTTTAATTCCGGCATGCATCTGTATGAAGTGAACGCGAGCAATCCGCTAGGAACGAAGGGGGCGCTCGCGATGCGCTTTGGGGAACTGTGCAAAGAGGTACTTTTACATTACAATTGTAGGGTAATTGATATGTTCAATATTGTATATTAAAATACATAAAATTTATATGATAAAGCACAAAACTATAATATTTTTTTAACTACTTAAATTCACCATAAGCACAATTGATTCAGTTTTGTTTTTGTTTACTAAAAAGTATGTACACTTATTTCTAGTTAAATATGAAAGTTTTTTTTCATCCTATAGCTCTCATATGTTTTTTTAATCCATGTTAAATTTGGTATAATACTTTTTATATGGTCCTATGGAGGGTTTATGATGATTATATTTCAAGACTAGCGGCCTGCTCGCGGCTTTGCCCGCTTGAATTGCATGATTATTCATTTAAGAAATATAGATATTACAAACAGCCTTAATTATTAATTAATTGATTTGGATAAGTACTCACGATATTCTTTGTAAAATAACTTATATTAGCTCCTGTATAGTTTTTAAATTGGTAACAAATATTATTAGTTAAATATATAATTGGTATACAGAATATACATAGAAAGCACGTTTTTAGGCATTTTTATATAATCTATAAAATAATCAACATTTTCGGTCATGTTCAAGTCGTACTCATGCCCCGAGAGTGTCGTAGCAGTTTCATGAATATATACACCAAAAGCACCAAAAGAATAACTAATTAAGTTGTAATTTTGTATTAAATTAAGTACAGATTAAAATTTGTACCTAATGGTTTTTTTCTATGACACAAATACAATAAATATTCAATTTTTGAAAAATAATTTTGGAATTTTCCTTTATACGTGCCGTAAATTTTAACTTCTTAACAAATTTCGTAATTGTATATCAACGGGTAGTATCCAATAGCTATGATAGAAAATGCGACAAAAAACGAAGCATAAACCCTCATATTTCATCGTCATTTGATTGCGATGATTTTTTTTTTTTTTTTTTATTTATTTATTTCTTAACACTACAGACACTTGGTCCGTACCCTTTTTAAATGTATTAATTTCCTTATCATATATATTAATTACATTATCGTTTACATACAATTAATATCTATAATAGGAAAATTATATTTTTAACTTTACATTATTTTACAAAAAAATTACTTAGATCTAAGGTTAAGCGAATGTCTATATATGTATATTTAACAATTTTTCACATTACAATATATATTAAATTACATAACTATAAATAAGTACATGCTAAAATTTTATAATAATTGATAATTGATTTTATGTGAGATGTGAGGAATTTTGCACTAGGATAAGGGTGATGGCATGACCGCTATGGTGGAAGAGGTGACCGCTGCGTTCCTATCTTTCACAGCCATCTTTAAATTATATTCCACAATGCGTTTTGTCGTTACCTCCGTCGCGTTCCGTATTAACATTTTGACCGCGTCATCTTTACCTTCACTATAGTATGTGCAGGTGTCGGTGTGCCGAGATATTGCTACGACGGCGTGCGAAACGCTATCATGCAGCTGTAGCCTAATGGATTTAGTGTTAACCACTATAACGGTCGCGCTGGTCAGACCCTGAGACTCATGAATTGTCAGCTTGTTTCTCCTCCCCATCCCTGCGCGATCAGAGATTCTTTCTCCTCCTGCGTAAATGTGAGATACAGTGTGTATTTTAGATCTCCCGGTACTGGTGTCATTTTGATATCCTTCATAGAAAGGGACCGTACTACCCTCTTAGACGAGTATATACCAGGATATATCTCCCGCAGGGCGTAGGCGACGTCCATGGGACTTCTGTGAGTACACACTAAGTTTTGGTTCATGAAAAGTTGTGGCGGTTTACGGTAAATCATTTCGAAAAGATTCTCTCGGTCTATATAGGGTAGCTGATTTACATCTCCAATTAAAAGAATTTCCTCGGCTCCGGAGATTCTTCCTGCCATCACTATCGCTCCAAAGTGGTTCATTAAAGCTTCGTCGACTATCAAGCGGTTACACTTGTCTGATTCTCGTCGTGCTCCGTTTACCAGCATTGAAGACATAGTGCGGATTTTATTTTTAACCAAGTTCCCTATACGTTCCGAGAGCCTCTCTCGAAGTTCATTAGCTGCTTCCGTCGTACTTGTTACGACTGTACCCCTAGCAATGTCAAATTGTTTTACTATCCACGTTGTCTTACCACACCCGGGAACACCGTTTACCCATATCATCTTGGGCACCTTCCACGTAGAAAATGCTGTAGATTCCAGAGTGTTATCGAGGCGTAGAGCCATTTCCAGCATTCTTTCCTCCAGCATAATCCCGGTACATTTTGCAGTAACCACCATGGGATCAATGGCAGGCGTGTTGAATTTAAGGTATCCAGTTCTCCTGGTCTCTTCTTCATTCAACTCGACATATCCAGATGTTGCATTGTATGCTGCCATGTAATTGCCTTTCATGCTTCCCGCGATGGTCTGGTCCTTTAAGTTTTACTCCCAAAATTGAGTATCCACCTTGAAAAGCAAGTATAATTTCCTTCCACGTTCTTAACTTGACTTGTTTGGTAGCTTTCAGAACTGCAAGGAATTCCAGCATGGCGTTCTTGTAGTGGTCCTTGTGCTCTCGAATTGGTAAGAAGTCTGGTGGTTGTACAATATCCATTGCCGCCTTCGTAGGTTTTGGCCGGGATGTTATCGCTGGAACTTCAGTCGATTTCCTTGTGAACTTCTCCAGTGCTACCGCCTGTCTGTCATCCGCACGAAGTTTCCTTCTGCCAAATACGTTTCCTAGAATTTCACTAAAGCCTCTGCATATGGCCTTCGCAGCTGAGTGTTTTGTCACTGGACTTTTGGTTTTGTCTTCTGCGGTCAATCGTTGAAGGCGTTCTGAGCCACTTTCGGTGGTTAAAAGGGATGTTTGAGGATGATCTGCTTGGGTGCTAGAGTGTGCAGGCTTAAGGTAACTGAGGTCGTCACCTCTGTCCTCGTACACTATGACCTCATGTTGTTTGGAGGCCATTATGCAACCCAGTCGGTCTGCCACTTCTCCACTGTTATACTCAACCACCATGGCATCTATGCTTATTATTCGTGGACCTTGTTCTGTTGTCTCACTCAGTTTATGGAGCAACTCACAAGCCCGCGCGAATGGTGTTCTTTCACCCCAGTCGAGCAGTATTATCGATTTGTTTTTCGATTTCACTACTCGACATGTAATGTCACCAACCATCCTCGTGGGTAACGCTTCATAGATTTTGCGTCTTACTGCGATTTTCTTAATGCTACCATTCAACAGACTAGCCAGACCAGGTGAAATCGCGATGTATTTGTGATTTCTAGGCTTGCAGAAGCTTATGCCCAACCTTTCAGTGTTTTCATCCATGTAGAGAGCCACACTTATTATTCTTAATCCTGGCTTGCTCCTTTGGGCGTGTTGTATGTTGCGGGTGTATGTTTGATATTTGTTGGCCTATGTGTGTGTTTGTGCTTGTTTGTGCTATTGGTGTTGATATACTATGCGAATCTCCTGTGTGTCTGGTGCTGTTTCGGCGACATGCGATACTAAAAGCCTTCACGGCATAGTCGAGGAGAGCCTTCCGAAAGATAGAATTTACCATAATGCTTGGAAGATTGGCTTCAGTCAGGTCTATCTCGATATGCGTTTGGAGATCGAAGCGGTAAGCAGCAAATCTTGGGCATTCGAATAAAATGTGCGTTACGGATTCAGGTGTTTCTAGATCGCATTCACAACTCGGAGCATTTTTCAGCTTAAACCGATACAGATATTCTGCAATGCCACCATGTCCCGTTAGCATCTGGACGTGAAACGGTGCAAACACCGTCGTTCTCGTTATTCTGTATGCTACTTCTACATCTGGGAGGAATTTCTTTGTAACTGCTCCTGTCTGGGATGTTTCATATCTGTCCTGCCATATGCGGACAGATTCTTTTCTAATAATTTCTTTAACATATGACAATGGAATTTTGTCATAATCCTGATCAGAACCTGCGAGTGCCGCTGCTTTTGCTAGTTCGTCGGCACGTTCGTTTCCAACAATACCCACGTGTGCCTTGAGCCAGAACAATCTGATTTTTCGCCCCTGTGCTTTGATCTTCCTCACGCTTTCCCTTATTGTCTTTGCTAGGGGGTGGCCTGAATTAGGATTTCTTAATAGTTCCAGTGACGATCTGGAATCGCTTAAAATATTAACTATTGAGTCGTTGCTGTCTGCCACGTTTCGTATCGCCCTGTCTAGTGCGTACAGTTCGGATTGGAAGACCGTGCAGTTTGGTTGTAGACTGAATTTTTCATAACCGGTCTCCTTTCCTTCATCCCATCGTGATAGGGCTGCTCCCACTTTTTCTTTGATTTTACTACCGTCAGTAAAAATCTGGACGCCCTCGATATGATGTAATTCGATGGTATTGGGATTCAAATCCTCCAGCAATTCAAATTCAACAGCTATTTGTGTTGACGGGTGTGGCTTGCTTAGGTAGGTCTCTTCGACCTCGAGCTCCTTTCCAGATGGAAGGTAATTTTTATAAGAATTTTGAGGTATGTACCCTATGAAATAATACTGCGGGATATTTTTATAAGCAGTGTCAGAGCATTTTTTTCTTGAGACACAATTTTTTAGAGGTTGCTCCCAAAAGTTAAATATTTTATACGTTTCTTAAAAAAATATTAATAACATAAACGAACGAACGGACTGTAGAACCTATTCAAAATATTTCTTTGAATATTAAGTCATTCTTTATCACTGTTATTTAACATAATTACGAATTAAGCTAGACTCTTACGAAGGTAATCTTCACCAACAATTCAATTTAGTTTACTTTGTAGTTAGTACTATGAACAATTGTACTTTAAAAATACGTAAATTTATCAACAGTCAAATAAATAAGACGTTTCTAAAATCGTTCTTTTGAAATTACAATTGAACTGTAACCATTCGAACATTGTTAGAAAAATACTACTATGTTTGTTAAATTTATTATAAGTATAGATTACACTTACATGACGTAATTAACGTTAAGCAGATAATAACTCAACAATATAATAACATTCATTATGATATGTAGTCAATAGATATCATTGCGTATGTTTCTTTTTTTTTTTCAAATATAAATATCTTTAAAACTTTCGTATATTATTTTTTTAATAGAGTGTAGCGATAACCTTTCCAAACTATATTTTTTTATGTTTTTTATATTTATACTATATTTTACAGCGCCATCTATTTAAGATCCCATCGCAATTAGTGATAGCGTTACGTGTATGAAAGAGAGTATCAAGATTCGTTAGTACCTACTATTTTTGTCAATAGATAGCGTTACTTGTATCGATTTTTTACTATCTCAAATATTAACTTCTTGAAAACTTAAATACTTATATCTTTTGATAGAGTGAAGCGATTACAATGAAATAAACACTAAAAGCTACTTTGATTTATTTGTAATTTTTATGTATAAAAGTTGCTTAAATTTATTGTGTCCTTTTTACGTGATACGTGTTCACATAAACAGACAAACAGATAAACAGACAAAAATTCCAAAAATGTTGGAAATGGATTCTGTTAATTATCCTTTAACACCCTGGCTAATTTTTTTTTAAATATTTTCAATGTACAGAAACGACTTTTCTACAGATTTATTATAAGTATAGATTAGTTTGAAGTTGTTTAAATAAGTGAGAGTAATAAAATTATTAAATGTACAGAGGAATTACAAATAATTATATATATAGAAGTATTAATAAACGACCGAAGATTCGGTTTCGGCCAACATACGGTCGAACCTTCGCCCAAACCGAAACTATGAACTTGTTAGGCATCACTCTGCTAATCAAAAAGTTGGAACAGGCAAGAATTTTATTTAAATTAAGACTCACTCAGTACACTATCTTAACTACTATACTATCTTAAACTATACTATGATCGTATAGAGAATGAAAGAGGACAATTTTTTTAAAGTATTTGTCCAAAAATACGTAAGTATTAGAGAAATAGCACTGTGAAAAAATTATCAGATTTGCCAAATTGGTAATTGGCATTGGTTTGACATAAAAACTTTTAGCAATTCAAAAAAAAAAAAAGGACATTAAAGTATAAAATAAAACAAAACACATAAAAAAATATTCTTAGCCACGCGCCCGACGGGTGCCGCGCGCCCCCGCCTCCGCCCGCCCTCGACGACGACGACGACCTGCGCAGGGGCTGCGCGCTGGTGTAGCGGGCCTGCGCGCGCCCGCCTACCTGCCC